>PVHY01008896.1:0-59113 GCA_004024945.1 Uropsilus gracilis | reverse complement strand
GGGAGTGGGGATGGGGCAGAGGGGTGGCAGAGTAGGGTGGGGGTGAAGGGGTGGGCCGTGGGGGTGGGGAAGGAACAGTTTCAAAGAACCATTAGAAAGATACCCTAAAACTTACCTGCCAAATAACTTGTTCAATAGCCAGTACCTTTGGTGGAAAGATTGCCACCAAATCATGGATCAGTGAAATCCATGTCATTTTTTCCTTAATGGATGTAGGTTGTTTCTTCTTGCTAGGTTGAGCTAGAATTCATTTCTTTGCAAGGTTTGTGTGGTTGGAATTTGGGTTTAAGTTATGGATTATCACAATGCAGGTGCCAGTCTGAAGCTGCAGCAGCCTCAGTACCCACCTCCCCCCCCCCCCCCAGCCAAAGCTCCCTTTGCATGAAGGATGAGACAGTTGAAAGGACTCAAAGGTCTCCTGTGGCTTCCATAGGCAGCACAACCTGAGGCTCCACATTATAACACACCCATTTTGCCCAACATCTGTGTAACAAGGTCTGCTCTCTTTTGAAAACTCTAGAGCTACTTTGAAGCAAAGCCTAGATTCAGCACTGAATGCCCAGCTTCTTTCAGTAATCATCACATTGATATCTTTCCAAGCAATGAAAACTGTTAGCACTCACTTCACATGTTCTAATTGAAGCTTTATAAAACCCTTAAATGTACAACGCAGTTGTGCTACCATGTCATACAGCAGAGCTTCAAAGCTGATGCCAGTTCTATCACTGAAATCCCATTGACTAGGAGCTCCCATATCCCCTTTCCTGTAACCCTGGTAACACTGTCCTCTTCTTTGCTTCTATGAGTTTACTCCTATTTTATATTCAGGAAACTCAGTTTCTAAGATGGAGGCAACTAATCCAGGCCACACAACCAACAGCTGGAGAAGCCAGAATTCAGAGTTGTGTTTTTTTGGTTTTATTTTTTCGAAATATGACATTTCTTTTATAGTGATTCCTGCCTTTAAGATGCACCTCAAGTCGATGAAGGATTCAAGATAAGAATAGACATGGTCCTGGAAAAGGTCACGCTCACATTCCGGTGACACTCAAAGTGCCTTCCACCCAACATGCAAGTTGACTCCCATGCTGGTGTTTCCGTGACACTTCGCCACTAGAGGAGATGGGTGGGCAGTGTCAAAAGGCCATGCTGACAGAAGCCATGTACCAGAAGCCATGCAAAGAGCAAGAGGTGTCAACTCCTCCTTTAAAATTTGTTAAGTAGTCTCATTGGCTACACATCTGAAAAACCCATTTTCCATTGGAGACCCATTTGAAGAACTGGAAACCCAGAAGAACTGGAAAATCAGACAAGATGTTTCCCACAGGCCAGTCACTAGGCACTGGGCCTACTGCTGCCCATCTGGGGTAAGGAGAGAGAAAGGTGTTGCCTCCTCCCAAATCTTCTTGAGGCAAAGTGTTTACATCAGAACATCCCTCAAAGAACACTGGTCTTGTTCTTACTCTTGCCAACATGTCCCCTCACTGGCAGTGTCCCCTTGCTGATGGTGTCCCCTCAATCTACTGTTTGGGACACATGACCCGATGAGGCTGAAACAGCCTCCTGGGACCATAGCCCATTGCTCTCTCTTCTGAATCCAACACATAGCTGACTTCACAGTGGGAGAAAAAGGATGAGGCTGCCTTGGGTTGGCATCCTTTCCCATGAGCTACCCTATCAGCTGAAAGGCTCAAAGAGCTCTTTCCCTGCCCATGAGACTCCATCCATGCTGGTTCACTCAACCACCATCCATCAGATCTACTCCACATGCTCATGGAGGCTCCATCCATGGACTCGTACCTGCTTTCCCTCCACCAGTCTTCTCCTGAGACCAGTTACATACAAAGGGCATCATGACTTGTCTAAATTTTGCTTCTCTTCTGTCCTTTCAAAGTACTAACCCTTGAGTGATGCAGTTAAAAACTGTGTTGGTGCCAGAGTACCCTGGTGGGCAGGGTCTGAGAGAAAGATGGGTGAGAATGCCAAAAGGCAGATAAAAGGAAGGATCAAGGATAGAAAAAAAAGGAAGGAGAGATAAGAACAGTGGACTGATGGAACCGGCCCACATGATCTGCCAGGGGAAGCCCCCTGAAGAGTGAGCTGGAGGTGGCAAGGAACCATGGTGACTGGCAGAAGAGTAGCTGCTGTGGAGAGTGTGGCACCGCAGCAAGGCAGCATAGTGAGCTGGTACCTGGAGATGGCCAGGGATTTGGAAAGCTGGTTTGTGCATCAGCAATTGTGTAAGAAATTTGAAGAGACTTGGAGAAGCAGAGCAGCCCAGAACACTGGAGAAGAAGCTAGAGAAAGACTGGACTTTGCAGTGCCTGCTCTGGGTTTGGCCAGACAAAGGGTACCATCATGAACATATGTCTTTGGGACCTTTGGGACTGAAAATGATGACTGGGGTAAGATAACTGGCCACTGGTGGCATTAAGGACTTTTTGTTTTCCTGGTTAACTTCCCTTGTTAATAAAAACCTGTTGTTGAACTGCATTTGAGTGGCAACAGCTATGCATGGGTGAGAAGAATTTGGTAAAAAACTGGGTGGCAGAAGCTGCATTTTAAGAGATTTTTTTCCCCCTGTGGCTTGTTGGTTGGTGGCTTCTACCCCTTTTGGCCTGATAATACCCTGATTCCATTCCTGTATGAATCTGACTGATATCAGGTGAAAATAGGGTAAAGGCCTCTAACCAACAATCCAAAGAAAGATCTGGTTTTTGCCTTCAGGTTATTCCAGGTTCTTCCCACCAGGTTTGGTAGTTACAAGAATCAGTGCAATTTAAACAATATGATTTATTAACAAGGGAATTAACCAGGGAAATGAAAAGTCAAACAAAAAGTCCTTAATGCCACAAGGACTTAAGTCCCCAAAGTCCCAAAAATGCATGTCCAAGATGGTGCCCTTTGCCCCTACAAACCCGAGGCAGGCACTTTGCAAAACCCAGTCTTTTCCATATTCTCTTTGCTTCTTCTCTCTCCAGTATTTCGAGCTCTTCAGCTTCTCCAAGGTTCTTCAGACTTTTCCAGCAAGTACTGATGCAAAACCTGCTTTCCAACTCCCTGGCTTTCTCCAGGTACCAGCTTTCAAACAAGTTTTCTGCACCACTTTGTTCCAGTGCCACACACTCCTTTTTCCAGGTCTGCCTTCAGTGGTATCTGGCCACTGAAGTGTCCAACTCTACCTGTTACTCCTCTGCCAGCCACTCTCCCACCATGGCTCCCTGCCACCACCGGTTCACTCTTCCAGAGTGGGGGGGGGGGGGACTTCCACCCAGCCCGGCTACTCTGGCTCCTCTCTACCGGCCTGCCATTCTGGTCTCCCCCACACCTCTCTCGGGGCCTCTTCTGGTCTCCCACTTTTCGCTGGTTGTTTTTATGGTTCTTTCCCACCAGGACTGTAATGAGGTGGTCCCATATCACAAAGAGGGGTGTGCCCAGGCTCTCCTTTCAGCCATGTTACCCTGTATCATGACTACCTGAACTTTGACAGCTGCCCTTGGACTTCTGGGCACCACCAGAGAAAATTATCCAGCGAGCTGAACAAAATCATGAGAAACTCATGAAACTCGACTCTCACTGTCCATGAAGTCTACTAAGTTTTTCTGGCCTTCGATTAATTTGACCTTTAAGATACCCTTGCCTCTCTACTTACCATTTCTCCTTTTCTCAGGTGCACAAATCTTCACAAATCTTCCTGCTCTTGCATTATACTTTCTATCATTGGGTGCTCACCCTGGGGGAATCTCCTTTCTGGGGAGCTGGCTACCCCTTGACCCCAGCTGCTGTGGGAATTGGCTGCTGTGGGCTCATACTTCCCTGGAAGATTGTCCTTGGGAGTGGAAATTACCCGTCTGCAATGCCTGGGAAATGCATGTTGCCCCACTTCAAGCAAGCAGGCAATGACTTGTAGCTGATGGAGATGGCCTGTTTGCATCAGACAAACTCCTTGGGAACAGTCCAGAATTCCCTGAGATAGGCAGGACTCTGAAACCGCATAGCGCCTAGCTATGTCCTGCTCCATCCTGCTTCTCGTTCTCCCTTACACGTTTTCTTGAGAACGTTACTTCAATAAATTATTAGCACAAAACACTCACACTGGGCTCTGCTCCTGAAGAACTCGACCTGAAATAGCCACCCACTTATTTTCCTCCTTCTGTTGGAACAAAGTGAGCAAGGCTCCGGGTCAGGGCTGATGCCTCCTCCTGTCTTCTGAGCCCTGAGCTGTTCTCTCTTCTCCAGAAACCTGCAAATCAATACTCTTTTTTTTCCTTGGCTGCTTCTTATCAGCAATGAAACAAGTTCAAGCCTCTCTTATCTTCAAATACCATCCTCCCAACCTGATCTCCTTCCCAACTCTCCTCTCCTCTCTCCTGTTCAAGGCCAAATTTCAGCATTAAATTGTTGGTGTTTTTAACTATTTTTTTCGTGCTTGCCTTTCCCCTCAATTGTATAAAATATAAAGGGTCCACGTTGTGGCGACTTAGAGATTTTGAAGACTCAAGGTTGGGTGGGCAGGGAGATGTGCTGCCATGCTTTCTAGGATTTTGTGCATTTCTGGCACATGAGCCAGTGGCTGCCACCCTGTGGTGCTGTAGACATGCATCTCCTCCATGCCCTCACCTCCCACTCCCTTCTCAGCCCACCGCGATCTACCGATCCACCACTTCACTCTGACCACCCCTGCTGCCAAACCTAATGGACACTTCCAATTCCCATCCCACCTGATTCCTCTCCCCCTTGCTCTTTGCTGCCTTCTCTCATATGGGTCTGTGTGTGTGTGTGTGTGTGTGTGAGTGTGTGGTGTGTGTGTGTCTGCCCTACCTGCCTTAATGTTCCCTTTCGGTTCCTTTTTCAGTCCCCCTTCCTTTCAACTCCTACTAAGTGATGGTATCTTTCAGAGATCTGACTGGGCCTACTTATTCTTTCTCTGCATGTACTTAGCAGTTTTAAGCATTTCCAAGGTTTTAATCATATCTCTCTACAATGGATTCCCAAATATCTAGCCCAAAGCTCTCCTCTGAACACCACATCATATATTCAATAGCTTTATCACCTCTCCATGTGGATCGTTTAAATATACCTTAAACAGAACATGTCCAGAATTAAACATTTCTACCACAATTGCTTCTGCTCCAATCTTGATAGCCTTAAGAAATGGCAATACCACCCACATAATATTTAAGTTCAATAATTTATGAGTCTGTTGTTATTCCTCCCCAAGCTCTTAATCAATCACTGATTAATCAATTACCTATTCAATCTCTTAAATATCTCTCAAATCTATCCCCTTTACTCATTTACCCATTATAACATGTTATCTTATTCATCATGTCTTATCTGAAATATTGCAATAATCTCTAAATCTATCATATCTATCAACTGGGGGTTAGTTGAAAGAGGTATCAATTACTTTCACTTTTAAGTATAAAAGGATCTAGTGTAGGAAATAAGGCATGTGCACAGCCCTGAAAAGACTGGAAGCCCCTGGATGAGGCTTACAACAATAATGTCCAGAACAACACTATAAAGTGAACACAGCAGAGGCATCACTCAGGAAGGAAGGGAGTCAGGGAGCCCTCCCTTCAACAGCTGCCATGAAGAACATCATGGTAGATATAATTTATAATCAAGGATCACAAACCAGCAAAGTTGCCTCTTCTCACCATCTTGCTGATGAACTTTCTGGACTGCAGCCTGTAGAGTGTCCATGACCACGAGTGACCTTGCCAACAGAGATACCTTCTGAATCTCCAAATGCTTGGCATTAGATCATGTCTGTGCCAGCAGCTGGGCTGGAACCTCTTCTTCTGCAGAACAGGATGGCATGGTCGAAGGAAGCTGAAGCAGAATGGAAGCACCCAGCCCTTCATCTCAGCCACTTCTTCCCACTGACTCTTTCATAACCCCTCTTCCTTCCCAGCCCTTTTTCTCTCCGCTTCCAGAGAATGTTTTTGAAAACACAAAACAGATCATAACATCCCCCTTCAGAACTCATAGACGAGATAGATACAATCCCCACTGCTTTGAGACATGATCCAAAATCCTCATCCTGCTAACAAGGGATGCAGAGCATTCATAACTTGCTGCCTGTGTGACCGGCTTTGTTCTGAGTGGTTTCAGGGAACTAGCTCATTTAGTCATCAAAACAAGGCTATTATCCTGGTTTTTAAGATGAGTCAACCTTAGAGAGGTTAAGTGATTTCTCAAGGTCTCCGCTCAGGATGCAAAGGCAGACATACTGGCACCATGACCCATGCACTTGACTCCATTAAGACAGGTTCTGGCAATGTCTCTAGCCTTACCCTCACCACCATCTTCCTCACTCCCAGTTCTCTGCCCAGTTAGGCCAACTCCAGTTGTCCAGCCTCAAGGCTTTTAAACATATTTGTCCCTTTTCACAAATGCCCTCCCTCTTCTTATTCCCTAGCTGCTCTTGCTTCAGGACAACTCAGCAAATGCCTGTCTCAGAGAAGCCTTTCCTGACTGCTCAGAAGATGCCAAGTCTCCAGATTAGATCCTCAAGGAGGACGCTCTCCACATCACAAGTCATCCACTAAGTTGTCTAATAACTATTTAATGTCAGTCCCAAGACTTCCTGGTGTCGGATACAGTGCCTGTCGTGTTTACCACTCTCTTTCAGAAATTTGACACTCTATATTTATAATCTGGCAGATTAACAAGGGAAAAGGAAAAATTTTAACTCGGTTGGAAATAATATTAAAAAAAAAACAACTCAACAAAAAGTATAGAGAAAGCCCTCTGGAAAACAAAAGAGGCATGACAGTGGAAGGGAGGAATGCTTGCAGATTTCCTCAGCCTCTCACATTCATTTAGGTGCAGATTTGGGGGGTTTAGAGGGAGGGTTTGTACTGGGGGGGAGCCAGAAATGGGACTGTAATGTGACTGAATCCCTGTGAACAGCCCTGGATCTCATTGCTTGCTTACCTCAGAGGAGGACTCAGCAGTCATACCTTCCAAAAGTAGATCCAAATCTAGTGTTGACTCTTAAACCAAAATCTAGGTTGATATTAGACTCAATTAAATTCAGACTTAATTTCCAGGAGCCTGGGATAGGAAGATGATTATTTTTTTAAAAATTTTTATTGTTTGCATGTTTATGTGTGTGTATACATTATATATATATATATTATATTATGTTACATTGCTATATTCCCTGGGGTTCTCCCACCACCTCATCACCTATTACTTATTACCTTGATCTTTTGTGCTCTTCCCTTTCCTGATTTTTCCCTCCCCGTTCCCCTCCCCTTCCCTAGCTATATTTTTACAGTGTCTGTCTAAAATTCATAAATATTCCCTTTCAACCTTTCTGCTCTGCCCTCCAAGTCCTCTCCTGATGCCAGTCAACTGGACTCCCATTCCTTTGGAGTAGCCCTTCCAACAGCCTCCCCAGCCAGGCCAGACCTGACCTCCTTCCTGCCAGGAGCTACACACATTCTGAGTGGCTCTGTCACCCTTTCCTTGGGCAAGCCAGTGACATTCATGCTCTTAGTCTCTCTCATAACACCCTCAGCCCCTGCTCACCCTCAGCCCCTACTTAACAACAAAGGATGGTCCTCAGTCCCCACTCCCTTCAGGGGGCAGGCTCAATTGTAAGCACAGAGGGTATTTGAGGGGGATAGTAAACCAGAGTATTTGGTCTTTGTTCATAGTCATCAGAGGCTTCTACATCAAGAACCATGGCTAGTAAATTCAGATTAGAGAGCTTTTCCCATGGTGTCGTGAAGGTATGCCCCCTCGTGCTAGTAAATCTGAGCTATGAGAGACCTGGGAAGTAGGGTAAGTGCCTCTGAAAGAGAAAATGTGCAGCAACCCACCCCTAAATTCCCCAAGTAGAGAAGCATGGGAAAAGTAATGAAAATGCCAGACACATGTCTCCCCTTTCTGCTCCACTTGATGGAAACTCTGCAGGATTGATAGGCATGTCCTGAGAGGTAAGGGGATCACGTAGCATTGTCAGTGGACATCACCTGGGTAAACACCACACAAATGTGGTTCATGACAGCAAAGCACAGAAAGATAGCCAGCAACTAAATTTGGGGTCATGGACTCCATCTGAGAAGCACCCAGAGCTTTCCTCAACTCAGAAGTGAGGCAGGAGGAGCAGGACAGTAAAAACTGTGTGATCTGACCAAACATTTCATTCATGCATCAGAGACTGCTCTGTTTTCACTCGCGGGCCACTCTACAAGATACAAGGACTCCGATTGAAGTTCAAAGCTGCAGGTTTATTTGCCAGAAGCTGGTGCACCAGGGTCCTTAAGCCAAGGTGGCAAGAGAGACCTGAGCAGTCTCTGTCACAACCTTTCATAGGGCAAAACCACTACCGCCCCCTATTGTGAAGCCAATAAGCAAGCATGTGTAGGACATGGCCCCAATACTACAGGGCACATTTCCACATTCCCACAATTACAGGTTTCCGATAATGCTGACATTCATCATCTATCAGGACAAAGCTGGCATCCATCATCCATCAGGTGGAAAAGATGGTTGTCAGAAACAACCAAGAATAAGGGGAGGCAGAAACAGGATGCAGGACCATCCAGTCATGGTGGGTACTTTCTACTGAGAGCAGGGAAAGGATACTGGCTTCAAAATGGAGGTTTTAAACAAAATGGAGTTACTTTGGTTAGTCTGTTCCCAACATTCTAAACTAAAAGAGATTTTTGATAACTCAAGTTGGAGAAGCCATTATTTATTTAACAAGTTTAAAGTTGACTTGCATCCTACTCCCAGTCCACTTTCTAGACCATTCTCAGTAGACAAGACTGGAACTCTGGAGTCAGTCAACCCCAAGGCCACATGATAATATTTCAAGAGCCCTCAACCTTCAGGACTAAGGCCTGAGTCACTGGGATACACCCCCTCGCCCACTGAGTACTCACAGGATTCTGCAGGGCATCATGTTGGAGCATACCTCCTGGCTTCACCTGAATCATCTGCTTATGTGATCCCCACAGCTCTCATGGGAGTTGCTGCAGCAGCTGGAAGGCTGCAAAAAAAAAAAAATCCCAATTATATTTTGAAAACATATTATTGTTTCTAGCAAAGAGCCCTTTCCAGAAGATGATGAGGTAAGTGCCAGGTGCTACTTCACATGGAGCACTGGCCAATGACATTGGCGGGGCCGGGACAAGGACCTTGGAAGGGCATGGGGTCAGCGTGTCTGCACACCAACTGGAACGTGACTCTGAGTGAGGTCAGATAAGGAAAGAGTGAGAAAGTCAGATATGGGCTGCATCTGAACACTGTGGCGGTGGCTGCTTAACTGTTTTTGAATGTGGTGGGTGATGGGGAAGGGGCAGTTGGGAAGGGCTGAGCTGTTAGAAGGACAAAGATGCCAGTAGCGGCAGGTTCGGAAATGCCAGTTCAGCTGTTTAAATGCTATGGTTGGTTGTTCAGAATGATTGTTATCTCAGGGCCTAAAATCTGCTGATTCAATTGCTCTTATTTGGATTTTCGAATTATTCCTGACAAGATAATAAGTCTCATTCAAAACATTAAATCGGATAAATCTCCCGGCTGGAGGTCTCCAGTTCGATTTAATTTTCTGCACATATTGTAAGGATCTAATGAGGAATCAAAATGAAGGGGCTTAATTGGAATTCCTCTAATTCCCGGCACGAGGTCCCATGTAGAAGAACGGAGACACGTGCTTCCTCTCCCCCTCTCTGGCAGAGTAAGTCCCTCTTCTGACCTTTAGACCATCTTGTTAAACTTCACCGCCTTAGAAGACTGAGCATTAATTACACAGCTTGATTTTTGCTTGTTTGTGTGGCCGATTTTAATACACTCCCTACTTTTCTCGAGAGCTATTCAGGGCCATTGCTATGGCTTCTGCTGAACCACATGGACACAGCAAATCACGCGAGAGCTGCTACTCGATAGAAATTGGAGGGCTGAGAACCAGAGGGCTGTAGAGTCCTCTGAGAAACAGTGAGACAAAAGCCATTTCTTTGGATCTGGGGAAGAGCCATGGGTGTCATAATCCCTGGTGAGTAATAACCATGACCCTGTCAAGCCTGCACTACATGCCAGGCACCTGCTAAGCCTGATACACACGAGTTTCACTTAATCATCTCCATACTACATCCCCTTGATATGGATGCTATGACTCAGCCCCATTTCATTGGAATAAGTCACTCCAGAGAGCAGAAGCCGTTTATCATGGCTGCACACTCTCAGCATGTAAATTGAGTTGGGCACAATTTTGATTCTAGATCTGTGTCCCTTCCAAACTCACATTATTACTACCCTGGGATTCGATCTCCTAAGTCACAGGAAAACTGCTTTACAAGGTCCGGGAGGACATGGTGTATCGTCAGATAACAGAGCACAATCCTCATCACACATGTATCAACACAGCTATCGTGGAGACTAACTCTTCAATGGCCTGACCTTCCACAGAGATGGACAGGGAGGCAGGAGGAGCAGAAAGACTGATGTTGTATCCTGGCAAATGGGGATCATTTCCTTACCAACAAAGTGGTGAGAGAGGATGTCATGACAGTGAGAGAGGATGGCATGGCTACGGTTACCTCCATGTTCCCAGTGTCACAGGAGAGGATGGAGCAGTCAGTCAGCTGTTCTTGATGGCAAAGCTCCCGCTCATTAAAGTTAACATGGGTTGTTTTAGGGCTGGTTTGTCCTGGGACAAATCTGGAGACAGCCCCTTATTAGACAGGTCATGCCAACAGAGAGGGACACTGACCCATAGGCCTTATTTTTTCTCCTGCTCATTGCTTGATCTGACAATTCTACCCCCTCCCCCCAATTTTCCTTTGCCCTAATATTAATGGCCATCCCAGATTAATAGAACCAGAACAGGAAAGGCCAGACATAACTGCTTTGGATGGTAATTGTAAGAGTGACATTTGCTCTTCTATCACTTCTCAGCTTCTATCACCCACTGGCCATAATGATACAGCAAAAAGAGATGTTCTGGCCAGGACACATATTCAGACTCGGGTTTTTAAATCCACAGGCAAGGAGTGCAGTGAGAGAGTGTAGAAGGAGCTTACTTTGGCTTAATCAGCACAAAATCCTTCAAAATGAGAGTTATCAGGGAGTTTCAACTTAAAGAACAGTGCTTCACTCATAATTGGATGACCAAGATCTTGGAGGGTTTAGCACCCGCATGAAACCTGCAAGAGGAACTCTCATTTTTTGGATGTGGGCCATTCTGGTGTAAGGTGGTATCTCATTGTGGTTTTGATTTGCATTGCTGGTGATGTTGAACATTTTTTCAAGTGCTTGTTGGCCATTTGTATTTCCTCTCTGGAGAAGTGTCTCTTTAATTATTCTCCCCATTTTTTAACTGGGTTTTTTACTTTGTTTTTGTTAAGTTGTGTGAGTTCTTTGTGTATCTTTGTTATCAGACCCTTATCACTTGTATGGAGGGCCAAACTTTTTCCCACTCAGTTGGATTTCTTTTTGTTTTCTCTGTTGTCTCTTTGGCTGTACAGAAGCTTTTTAGTTTGATGTAGTCCCAGCTGTTTAGGTTTTCCTTCATTTTTTTGCCTGCTATAGATGTATCCAGAAATGAATTTCTGAATTGTTACTCATGGAGGGTATTGCCCATGGTTTCCTCTATGTGATATTATGGTTTCTGGTCTTACATACAAATCTTTTATCCATTTTGAGTTGATTTTAGTACATGGTGTGAGGGAACTGTCTTAGTCCATTTTTTTTTTTTTTGCATGTTTGGACCAGTTTTCCCAGCACCATTTACTGAAGAGGCAACAAGTGCTGGCGAGGATGTGGAAGAAGGGAACATTCTTACACTGCTGGTGGGAATGTAAACTGGTCGAACCTCTATGGAAAGCTGTGTGGAGTGTCCTCAAATTAATGAAAATGAAACTACCATTTGACCCAGCAATTGCTGTCTTGGGAATCTACTCAAATGCTCAAATGTCAATGCTTGTACAAGGGGACACCTGTGCTCGAATGTTTACTGCAGCATTATTTATAACTGCAAGGACTTGGAAGCAACCAAAATGTCCCAAAATAGATGACTGGATGAAAAAGATGTGGTATATATACACAATGGAATATTACTCATCAATTAAAAATGACAAATTGGATGATTTTATAACATGGATGGACTTAGAAGAAATCATATTGGCAGGAACAAGTCAAAAAGAAAAAGACAGAAACCAAATGGTTTCACTATTATATGGGACATGGGAAAGAGAAACAAAAAACCATGAAAAAAGTCAAAACAAGTTAACAATCAAATTAAAGTACACAACTCGGGGCCAGGGGACCGGGACAGGGTGGGAACAGTCAGGGAGGGTGGGGGAGATCACAAAGATGTGAAATTTATATATAAATAAATTATTTAGATTAAAAAAAGGAATGCTCTCCCCAGTATTTCCCACTTGCCTGCTCTTTCTCTCTCCACCCCCCTCATCCTACACCCTGATTTTCACCTTCCACTTACTTCAAAGGCTCAAATGCAACTAAGTTAAGGGAAACCACCATTGAAAATTTTGCTGTGAGGTCTGGAATGTAAGCTTTCCAGTGGAGTGAAGAGCTTCTCCTAGCCTCTATGTCTACCCACAGAGCAAACAGAGAATGAATTATTCAAGTGGTAACATCACAACAAGCCGGGAAGGGCTCTGGGGGAGGCACTATCCTTATATGCATGCTGTGACACTGGTTGAGACTTGATAGCACTGCAATCATCCATGTTCAGTCCGACGCCATGGGAACATTTATTTTTCACGCCCGACTCCTTTCCGAAAGATGAAAAGGAGCTTACACCAAAAGACACACGCTCATTAGTCCTGTAAAAACAAGGCTCAAATGATAAGAAACTGGCATTAAAAGAAACAAAACAGAAAATATTGTAGAGTCCAAGACCATAATATGTATAAAATGTTACTTTGAGCTGCCTGACACCCAAAGAACTATATTAAGATGCACCAAAAAAATTGATGGCATATATAGATATATTTTATATCATTGTATAGCCCAAGGTGCTTCTACCAACATATCAAGTGTGAACCATCATCCTGATTTCTTGTGCTCATCCCTCCCAGCAGTGAACCCTTTCCTCCCTCTCTCTCCCCTCCTTTGCTGTATGCTTTAGTTCTACTGTCAGCCTGTTAATTTTAACTTTCTCTTGTCCTTTGTTTGTTTCCCTATATCTCACATATAAGTGAGACCATTCAGCGTTTCTTTTTCTTTCTGGTTTGTTTCTACTAGCATGATTCCTTCTAGCTTTATCCATGCTGCCATGAAAAATTGTCAAATTGTCATTTTTGACATTTTTTATCAAAAATTGTCATTTTTGATAGCCGAATAATATTCCATTGTGTGCATTTACCACAACTTTTTGATCCATTCATCCACTTTGGGCATTTGGATTATTTCCATATCCTGGCCATTGTAAACAGTGCTACAGTAAACATAAGGGCACAGGTGTCCTCTTGAATTAGTGTTCTGGTGTCCTTCGGGTAGATTCCCAGAAGCAGAATGGCTGAATCAAATGGTAGTTCCATTAATCCCTGATTTTAAAGCACAACAAACATATCTGGGCACGGGGAGGACTCTTTCACTTTGGGGTGACTGCCTGCCTCGCCTAAGCAGATACTAAGCAGAAAGACGCCGCCTGAAACAAAACTTAATGTGGCCATAACAATGTCCTTTCTCCAACTGTGACACACTCCAGTGATTCTCCTATAGGGAAGAAAGAGGATTTGTTCCTCTGCTGATAAATCTTCAAGGCTTAAAATCCTGCAGCAGGAGAAGCAACTGCCCAGTAGCGTTCTCTGAGCTGACCTCATCTGAGATTGGGGGGAAGGAAGAATAAGGGGTCAGTTACTATTTCCAAATGTCTGGTTACAATGGGATTTGGTGGGATTCCAGAGAATGTGGACAAGGGAGTCAGAACCCTGAGGTTCTTATCCCAACCATACAACTAGAGTGACTGGATGGGAGAAGCTCCTTCTCTCTGAGTTGCACCTCCCGTCTGCACTGTGAGAGGCTCGAGAAGCCCAGGGGTTCTCAGCTCTGACTGCATATTACCCACACCTGGGGAATCTTTAAACATCCATGTGCAGGGCTTCCCTCACAGACAAATGAACAAATCATTCTAAGGTCAGAGCCCGGCAATGCTGTCATTTAGTTCCCCAGGAATCCTGTCGCTGCCGACACCATGGATGGACTTGAGGTATTGAGTAGAATGTGTTAGAGAGATGAATGCTGTATGATCTCATTTACATGTGGCATCTAAAAACACCAACATCAAACTCAGAAAAATAGATCAGATTTGTGACCAGAGGTTACAGCTGGGGAGTGAGGAACTGGAGGAGGTTGGTCAAGAGTTGCTAAGTTATTTATGAGATAAATGAATACTAGGGATATAGTAATCAATGTGACAACTGTACTTACATGCCTATGGTGATATGAAAGTTTCTAAGACTAAATCCTGGGTTCTCATTACAAGGTCAAATTTTTTTCTTTCTTTTTTGTATTTATATGAGATGATGGATGTTGACTAAATTTAGTGTAGTTATTATTTTACAAGATATAAAAGTTCATACATATAATATAGTGTTGTATACCAATTACGTTTTAATTAAACTGAGGGAAGATTGGAAACTATTACTTTGAGGTAAATGAATGAATGAGTGAATGAAAATGTGGAGATTCCGATGGGTAGCCACTGGATGGGATAATTTCTAGGATATCTCTCTGGATCCATGCTTCCATAGAAGCATTTCTATTTTGAGGGCTACCTCCATTAATAACTCCTTTGGGCATGGAGCTCTTTCTCAGTCAGCTAGGTTTAAAGGAAAAAAAACCAGAAAGGTCCTTATAAATCATGCAAAATGAGCTGCCTGCTTTTGCAGCTGCACGACAAAAATACCTCAGTACACAGCATCTCCTTCCCCCTTTTTTTGTTGATGATAAACAGCACTCTTCTAAGAGCACCAGCTCTAGCACCCATGACCTAACTCTACCCTCTGGTTTCCTTTTCTCCCCCACCTGGAACCTTTCACCTCACTTCAGGCACTGGGTCCTTCCTCTTCATAGCTGATGATAGGATGTAGTGGGCTCTAAATTCTTGCAGATCATCTAAGTAAATGTGGATAAAATGATGAATTATTACTTCAGTTTGCATTTTGAGTAAACTTTAACTCAGCACCTGTGTAGGTGAGGTTGGGATAAGCATGTTTCCTGCCTTATCTTGAAAATTGTAGTGGCTTTTGCAGAAAAGAGGTCCTATCTCCCTCCCTTCTGACTACCAACCTTAAAAGATCAAAATAAATATATCCAACTCAAATTGAACAGTGAGGGAAGGAGCCAAAACATAAACAAGATCAAAGATATGCTCTTCCATAGTAAAGAGCAAAAGTCACTTCTAAAATGAAATAGAATTAACGATAGAGTTAATGCTTAATGATTATATAAGTTATTTTCTTGACCATAAAGTAATCTTTTGGGAATTAGTAATAACTGTTAAAAAAAAGTATTTCAACAGAAGTTTGGAAATTTCTCCAATTTTGCACCAGTTCATTTCACTTTTTTAAAAAATTTGGCAGGATTTAATGTAAATATCCTTAGTTTCTTAAAAAGCTTGTGCCATTACACATTTCTTTTTCTTGCTTCACAGACATAGATAAGATAGGAGATATACATTCATAGAGGTATCTGGAAATATTTTTAGGCAGCATGAAATTAGTTAATTTGTTGCTTTCACAGTTTTCTTCTTATTTATATTTTTTAAAACTATTGTCAGATATTTTTTTAAGAAAAAATAAAAGATGACTATAGGCCCCACTTCAAGTGAATTCTGAAGTTATATGGGTTATATATGTTATTTAATATATGATATATATGCATGCCATATGGAAAGTGTGCCATATTCCCAGGTGAATTACCAGTGTACATTATATTATGTTTTTAATTCTTGAGTGTAGCCCTTTGCCCTCTACATTTCTTGTGCTTTCAGTTTTTAAGCTTCTGACTACTACAATATAGTGACTCGGCTATCTATCAGCTAAGTGCCAGGCACTGTACTAAGTACTTTATAAGTATTATCTCTTGGTTTTTACACCAATTTATTTTATAGATATTATTATTTACATGTTGTAGAAGATAAATGAGGTCAGGTGTCTTCAATCACTTGCCCAAGATCACATAGCACTCAAGTGAAATCTGGATTTGAAGTATGTAATTGCACCACTATATTTATTTATTGACCTCATCAAAAAGCTACCTGAAGTCATTTATCTGCAATTATTCAAAGCTCTACAATGGGCTTTGAACACAGCATTGAACAAAAGGTAGAAATCTCTGCTTCCCTGGAGCTGATATTTCAGAAGTAACAACATAGTTTTAAAATGTTTATTATTTTTGATAGAACATGATTGAGCACCTATATGTGCATTTAGATTATTTTGTTTAATTATTATAATAATCATTTGAGGCAGGAAAAGAATTGCTAATTTTTACAGAGAAGTCAACCAAATCTAAGGAAAGTTAAATAATTACCCAACAGGATGATAGAGCCAGCGTATCCAACATGATAGGACAGGACTCTATAGCTCATCTTTAGGCTTAAATATACTTATATTTTATAATTAAACTGTAACTAACTCTACCCATAGCCCTGGATGCTGCTGAGGCCTCCCTACCTGGTCCCCACCTGCCCCTTGCCAGCAGCCCCATAGACATTACCCCCCCCCCCCCCGAGGCCCAAGCAAGGCCAGCTCCAGCCTTGACTCCCTGTAGCCAAAAGACACACCAGCCTGTTTGAATCTCAGTACAGGGCAAGCTGGACTTCCCCCCTTTTATATCTGGCTCTAGGATTCAAAATGAACCAATCAGGTATGAGCTAAATGGACCAATCAGGTGTGAGCTAAGTGAACCAATCAGATTCAAGCCCACTTTATTAGCTAATTATTTCCATTGAAAAATGGAAAATGAGCTGATTGGTGCTAAGAGGGTGAATCAGACGCTGGTATTGAAAATGGTCTCATCTCTATAAGTCATAGAGCGGGGAACCTTGAAGGGGATATAAAGCAGAGCAAGAGGCACCTTGAGAGAGTCTGCAGCCAGAGAAGCTTTCATTGATGAAGTGTCTCCCAGTCTCTTGACCTCTGTGTGATACCTCAGAACTCCGTAGATTGTGTAGACTACTACTCTGCAGAGACAGCCACGGCACTTGTTTCTAACATGGGCTGTGAGAACTGTCTGGCTTAGTCAAATTGCTGACCACGATCTCTGGGTCTCCAGTACCAATTCCTGGTGCAGTTGATTCTGTTGTTGGGTTTGGCTTCTGGCCCAGCATTCAGACAGCTGCTATCAGACAGTGTCATCTCATCTTCCATGAGCAGACTTTATTTGGGATTTCTGATATGGTGGCACTATTTGGGGTGACATAGCCAACCACTTGTGGCCTCAAAAACTCTTTGCTTTTGCCAATGTCTTCTTTGTTAAATAATCCTTGTTGTTGGAACCCAAGGCTGAGTGGTCTTACTATTGTGCACGTGGGTGAGAGTTCACTGACAGTGATCTGTTCTCCACCGTGGGCACTGATCCTTAGCAACCTTTCAGAGCCATTTGAGCACTATTTTAAACTGAATCTATACTGAAAATCTTATCCTAATAATAAATGCTCATGGCAATAGAATATAAAAATAAAGAGATTTTTCTCCAGTTGTCCTCACTCTAACCTGATAATGGCTGCTGTGAAACAGATTAAGTTTTCCTTTACTTCATTCTCACGTACCCTCTCAGGGATTTCCTCCCCATTTCTGTTGCTCCTAGTTGTCACCCATGGTACTCTGTTTACGTTCAAATTTTTAAACACAATCTATCCTACTCCTTCTGCTCCTACTCTGAATGCTTAGGGATCAACTGATGCTCTTTGTGTGTATGACTCTTTCCTACACAGTGAATACCTAGAGGATTCTGGGCATTGTGCCCAGTAAAGAGGTACATTTGTAAAGACGTGATTCAAGTTTGCTTCCAATAGGATCCTGCATTTGCATCTTCAGTTGGGATTTGTAGTCATAAAAAGAGTTTAGGACCTACAAAATGGATCTCAAATGGTGGACTTTTGTATGTTAAATTGTATATTCCTTTAGAGTAATAGGAACTTGTCCCTTGTTGTCTAGGAGTTTGCTATAAATGCCTATCCCTAAGTTCCACCCTCAGAGACTATTATTCTAGGGTGGTAGCCAGGAATCTGCACATTCAGCAAGTTTCTCAAAGCTTATGTACACATCTTTGAAAAGCATTGGTATATGGGGAGAGAGGGCATTGAATGCCCAGCTCCAGGAATCTCTGCCTCATGATCATACTCATGGTACTTGTGTGAAAGCACTATTCTGTTGTGATTGTCTGTGTCTATTACAAGCAGTGAAATCCACAGATGAATTCCTGTTTATCTATCACCTAAGTCCCTGGCACACAGTACACTCTCCAAAGATACACAGTAAATGTTTATCAGAATCTGAAGAATGGTCGAATGCTGCATGAGTCAGAAACATACCATAAGCACACAACATGCGTGCTTGTGGGCACCCACACAAATGCTTACACCAACTATATTTTCATGGAAAAAGCTGATGCTAGTCTTGCTTGACATGAACACCTGCTTTGGCAATTAGCTATAAAACAAGGTTTCATGAAGTCATAGTTGACCTGGCAACTGAAGAGAAGTAACAAGGCATATTGTGAGAAGAGAGTTAAATTCTTGATGCATCCTTCATTCCCATCTTGAATATAACGGCATGAAACTAACAAAAATAAAATCAAGCATCTTGGTGAAGAGCACAGTGCAAGATGCTCAGATCTAGGAATAGAATGATTATTCCTTTATTTTACTTTATATGTTTGTATTCCTCTGATCAAACCAAAGAAATTCACACATTTTGAGCTTATGTCATGATCAGCAAAAATATAGTATTTCATGTAAAACTGGTTTTTTTATTGCCATTATGACAACCAGAACTAGAATTTCTAATCCCCTTGTAGTCATTTCACTCCATGAACCACTAGACTGTATCAATGCTCTTCATTAAAACTGAAAATTCTAGTTTGGAGATCAAAGGGAAAGAAAGCCCAGCCTCATATACAGAAAGAATAGATGAAAATGAGAGGCGAATAGGGAAATAAAATACAAGGGGACAGGAAGAGAAAAGAGTTATGTAAATATGACTGGAAGAAGGGAAGAAACAAGAAGGAAGGAAAAAGATGGAGAGAGGAAATAATGGAAAGAGTTTGGCCAATTACATTCTTGGATTCTTTTTATTAACAATATTCTTTTAGAAAGGGATTCTTTTATTAACATTATTTATAATATTATTACTGTAACTTGCAAGCAAGCTTGGATTAATGGAAGAAACCTGAATATCAGATTTGCAATTTCCCACACGTTCTTCATTCCAATTAACTACTCATTACTTGATAAAGGCAGAGTAAAACTATTCCTCCTTCATGGTTTCTCTGATGTTTGTGAGTCTGTGAATGTGTTTATGGCCAGTATCTCTCTACTCCAGAAAGCAGTCTAGCTGCAGTGTTTATTTGTTTTTTCCCAGTCAGTTTCCAGGGACTTGATTGAGACCCCAGAACAATGCAGCTCTGATAATAGCACTGATAAGGTGCTTACTATGTCTAAACTGAGACAATCCATTTGTGAACATGCTGTCGTTATAAAACTAAATAAAGTCAATGCCACTGTGAGTTCAGAAAATCACTGCAAATGTTGAACCTATTGAAAATACCATATATCTGGAAAAATTTTAATGGTCACCTGGTTCAAACTTCAAATTATTAAGTACTAAAAAACAAAATCACCTGATCTTTTAGTGAGCCTCAGTTTCTACATCTGTGAAATGGGACAACTAAGCCAATGTCTAAGAATCATTCTGGTTCCAAAAATCCCATCACCTAACAAAAGCATTTAGAAACAGTATGCACTCATGAATCCTTTGGTATATGGACAAATATTGAATAAGGAATTAGAAATATAGTTTACTGCTTCCAAACATTAATGTACCAAGGTTAACTTTATTTTTTTTTGTATTTTGTTTTAAGTGTTTATTGTTAATATTAGTATGTGGGTTATCACTATTTTTTAATATTTTAAAATTTTTTAATATTAAATAATTAATTTACATATGAATTTCACATCTTTATAATCACCAGGGTTCACCCCACCATCTTCCCTACCTGACCGTTCCTACCCTCTTCTGCTCCCCCCCCAAGTTGTGTCCTTCTATTTGGTTATTAGCTTGTTTGACTTTTCTTCAAGGCTTTTTTCTTTTGAGACTAGGTCTTGCTATTTTCGCCTGCGGAACTGCAGGTTCACATTGCCTGGGGTACCACAGACTCAAGCAATCCCCAGCCTCAGCTTCCCAGGTAGCTGGGATTACAGGCACGTGCCACCACACCCAACTATTTTTTTAGAGACTAAGTCTTGGTACTTGCCTCTGGTGGGACTTGAACCATGATCCCTGTCCCCGATCAAGGCTTTCTAGGCTGCCGCCTACAGGCATGTGCCATCATGCCCAGCTTCCTCATGGCTTTAAATTTTTCCCATATTCCATATATTAGTGAAACCATTTGGTTTCTGTATTTTTCTTTCTGACTTGTTTCTGCTAATATGATTTCTACTAAGTACATTCATGTTATCATAAAATTGCCAAATTTGTCATTTTTAATTGATGACTAATATTCCATTGTGTATATATATATATATATATATATATATATATATATATACCACATCTTTTTCATCCAGTCATCTCTCTTGGTGCAAAAAACATCCAAGCACAGGTGTCCCTTTGTACCCACATTGAGGTCTCCTTTGGGTAGATCCCCAAGAGAGCAATTGTTGGGTCAAATGGTAGTTCCATTTTCATTAGTTTCTGGGTCTCCACATAGTTATCCATAGTGGCTGGACCAGTTTACATCCCCACCAGCAGTGTAAGAGTGTTCCTTTTTCTCCACATCCACACCAGCACTTGTTGTTTCCTGTTTTTTGGATGTGGATCATTCTTACTAGTGTAAGGTGGTATCTCATGGTGGTTTTGATTTGCATTTCCCTGATTGCTAGTGACATTGAGCATTTTTTCATGTGCCTGTTGGTCATTTGTACTTCCTCTTTAGAGGAGTTTCTTTTTAGTTCTTCTCCCAATTTTTTAAACTGGGTTTCCTATATGCAAAAGTCAAATAGAGAGAAAAAAATTTTTTAAAAAACCTTCCCATTTACCATCACACTAAAAAATATCAAATACCTGGGAATAAACCTAACAAAAAATGTAAAAGAACTATACAAGTAAAACTTTAAAGTGCTGCTAAAAGACATAGAAGAAGATATAAGCAAATGCAAAGACATTTTCTGCTAATGGATTGGAAGAATTAACATCATCAAAATGGCTACCCTACCAAAAGCAATCTACAGATTCAGTGCAATCCCTATGAAAATTCCAATGACATTCTTTAAAGAGATACAATAAAAATTACTGAAATTCATATGGAATAACAAAAGACTTCAAATATCAAAAAGTATCCTGACCAGAAAAAAAGAGAACAGGGATATTACAATTTAAGACTTCAAATTATATTATAAAGCAATGTAATTAAAACAGCTTGGTACTGGTACAAAAGCAGATAATCAGACCAATGGAACAGAATTGAGAACCCTGAAATAAAATCACACATATATAGTCAACTGATCTTTGACAAAGGAGTGAAAAACTTACAATGGAACAAGAGCAGCCTCTTCAACAAATGCTGGAAAAACTGGACCAAGACATGCCAAAAAAAATGAACCAAGAAACCTCCTTAACACCTTGTACAAAAACTAATTCAAAATGGATAAAAGATTTCAATGTAAGACTTGGAAACCATAATATGCATAGAGGAAAATCTGGGCAAAACCCTCCATGAGTTACAATTCAGAAATCCATTTCTGGACACACATATAGCAGGTAAAAAATGAAGGAAAACATAAACAGCTGGGTCTACATCAAACTAAAAAGCTTCTGTACAGCAAGAGACAACAGACAAAACAAAAGAAACTCAACGAGTGAGGAAAAATTTTTGCCCTCCATACAAGTGATATGGATTTGATAACAAAGATACACAAAGAACTCACACAACTTAACAAAAGCAAAGCAAAATCTCAGTTAAAATGGGGAGAAGAACCGAAGTTAACTTTAATTTCAAGAGTTCAGTGGAAATCTAGTCTGGTCTAGAAGCCTTCTAGTCTATATAAACATTTTCATTTCATTAAGGAAGTTAAAGAGTTAATAAGAGGCAATGATGGATAAGGTTTTATTTTTGTGATTTTTATCTCACCCCATACCAAATATACAGCCTCAACAGAAGTATACAAAGATGTTCAAAGCTTAAAAAATAATAAAAGGGGCAAGTCTTCTTAGACTTCCACAGGTGCTAATTACTCATAATGACAAGTCATTACCCAAATTCATTTCTGGCAAGTCACAAGGACTCAACAGGTCAAAACAAAAATGTCATTTCAGGCTCTAGCAAGAGACTGCCAAATTAGCCCTCAGCATACTCCTATTTACCACCCTCTCTTTCCTAGGAAGAAGAAACTAGCAGCGAGGAGATTCAGTACCTTGGAGAGAGAAAATCAGTGCTTATGGGAAGGCAAGTGCAGCTGTTGAGGCCAAGAGAGTAGAGGCTTTGTGACAAGAATGTCCTACACACAACTTCACCTATGCAGCATCATATGAACTTCTAGAGGGGATAGAACTCACACTCTGGAGTTCAGAGGTGGGGATATGGGAAGGTTAGAGCTCTTTAGGGAGGACTAGGGAGAAGATAAGAAATTGGGCTGCCCATAGCAATAGCAATGGATCTTGTAAACAAATGCTGGTTCCACCCAGAATCCTGTTCACAAATGTATTCTTTCACTTCACTATTGCATTTCAACTGTATTCAATCTACAAAGATTTTCTGAATACATTTTGTCAATACTGTTTGAAGTTCTAAGAACACAGTGGTGAATAGATGGGTAGTATTTGACTTCATTGAACTTCCAGAAGGGAAATTAACAATAGCTAAGTAATCAATAGGTAAGTAAATGCAGCTCAAGTCTACTCTTTGTTGAATACAATGAAGAGAATGAACAGGACCATTTGGTCTAACCAGCAGAGGGGGAATGGATAAGAAGGTAGTATCCTAGTGGCTAGGAGATAAGACCAAGAATAAGGAAAAATGCATTCTGGGTTGTTTTATTTACTCCTGTTAACTTTTCAAAAGTATGTTTTGTGTGAAGGAACTGGAAAGAAAGGGCAATGTGCGTGGAACATAAGGTGTCACTGTGCTGGTTCTAGGTCTCAGGAAGGTAAAAGGAAGTCTTTGGAAGACCAAGGTCAGTCTGAACTAGGAGACTGGAACAGTAGAGGGTAAGAGATAGTGTATTCTAAAAAACCTACAGTTACTGATTTGAGCAAATGTATACTGGAAAACTACTCAGGATTGTATACTAATGTTACATCAAAAAAGCAATAAATGAATGAATGTACAATAATATTTGGAGCAAAAACCCACAGGCAACAATAGGCCAAGATTGGCACAAGAGAAGTGCATCCCTGGAATAAAGGAGGCTGCCTGAGGGTTATAAACACTTGACTAAGTCATGGGGAGTCTGGTAATAAATGTAAGGGGTTTGGGATTTACCTAGATTCAATGGGGAGCCACTGAAGTATTTCAGTTGAAAACTGATATGATTTGCTTATCTTTTAAAATCACACTGGGTATACAGTGATAAAAATGAAAGAACAACTACATACAGCAACTTGGAGCATCTTAGAAAAATGATGAATTTAAAAAGCAATCCCCAAACACTACATACTCTGAGATACTATCTTTATAAGCTCAAAACCAAGCAAAATAAGCAATACATGATTTGAAGATATAGGTGGGATGAAAGGATATTTTTAAAAGACAACTATAAATATGACATTCAGCGTGGCAGTTACCTCTGAAAAGAGAAGTTTAGGATAGGGGACACAGAGAATGATCAGGTTCATGTTCTGGTCCTTAAGTTGGATGGGCTTTGAATGCTCATTTGATTGTACTAGATCATTTTTATCTTATATACATAATT
The DNA here is from genome assembly GCA_004024945.1 of Uropsilus gracilis. NCBI lineage: Eukaryota > Metazoa > Chordata > Mammalia > Eulipotyphla > Talpidae > Uropsilus > Uropsilus gracilis. Next base: position 34,989 of record PVHY01008896.1, on the reverse strand, counting down.
AATATATGATAGATATATTTAATGGAGCGCATACTGTATTATATTAATTATACTTTATTATAAATATAATGCATCAAATAATGCATTTAAGAGAAAAGGAATTCATTCTGGCTACTGTGTAGAGAACGGATTTGAGGAGAATATTAGTGATACTTGTTAGAGACTGTTTTAGTCCCCAGCCGAGGTACCTCAAACTTTTCCTTGTGCGACTCCAAGAGATCTGAGAAAGAACCCCGAGTCACACCTGGCCAGTAGCTGGCACCAATCTGTGTATACAGTGTCAGTAAAAATTTCTTTAATAAAATCAAGAACAAGTAAAAAAAGAACATCTTGATATACTGAAACGCAAGACACAGACTGCTGTCAACTGTAATAACTCCATGTTTACAAACCCTTTCACGTTCAAGATCTGTTTTACAGGAGAGCAGTCACATAGAAATTACCAGCCCAAGTTCACACACAAGGTGAGGGTAGAACTAGAACAGGACCTCCTGAAGCCCTTTATGCACTGTTGGCATTCTCTTTACCCACTGTTTTTACTCCTCTCAAACACTGAACATCAACAATGATGTTGAATACTATACTACCTCACCCCACAAACCACTCTGGTTGAGTTCTGTCATATTTTGGAAAGTACCTTTCATACACTGAGCTTTTAGAGTGTTTATACCAAACATATGTATGCAGGTGCAAACATAGACACACTCTCTGTACCATTATCTGATTCTATTTGCCGTTTCCCAATTTCATCCCATACTAATGACAACACTTAGGATTTCCCTTTGCTGTAACACATAAAGTATTGGGGTGTTGAGTATGCTGAGGCACTACCATGCAGCACCTATGGACCACCAAACTTAACGCAGTTGCTCTAGAAACAAGGTGTCACCTCTCTCCTTGTTGCTCTAGGTTGAATACATTGTTAACAATAAAGATAGGGCCAGCATGGTGGCTCATGCTTGTAAGTGACAGCTTATGGAGTTGCTGTGGGGTCTGGGGATCACAGTTTAAGTCCCGTCCAGGCAACACAGTGAGACCTATTCCCAAAAAATAGCTGGGCATGATGGCGCACACCTGTAATCCTAGCTACCTGGGAAGCTGAGGCTGGGATCACTTGAGTCCATGGTACCCCGGCCAACATGAGCCTGTGGTTCCCTGGGCAAAATAGCAAGACCTAGACTCTAATAATAATAATAATAATAATAATAATAATAATAATAATAAAGATAAGCAAGGTGTCTGTGCCCCTCTCTTTGTTGCTCAGGTTGAATATATTGTTACTGATAAAGATAAGTAAGGTGTCTGTCCCCTAGAGCAACCTTGTTGTTCTAGGCTGAATACATTGTTACTGATACAGATAAGCAAGGTGTATGCCCCCTCTCTCCTTGTTGCTCTAGGTTGAATATGTTGCTACTGATAAAGATTTTCCATGTGTGAGTAGACTATTATTCAGGCGAGCTTGTCACAACTAGCTGTACACTCATTCTCAAAACTTCTTCAATTCTAAGTCATCTAGTAATTGATTAGCAAATTTTCCACTGCCTGGGGCAGCAATTTCTCACTCTCTTAATGATGTCTCCATTGGTATTGCCTTTTATAATTGAGGTAACCTTGTTTGACAGTGCTACATATGATTCAGTGGCATAAGATCACATCTCCTCAGATGCATGCCACCTCGCTATGCCCACTACCAAAGGACACAGTACTCCACCAGCATCTGTTGTGCCCCTCCCCACTTTGTAACCTCAGTTCTACAGCCAGATTTCTAGGGTTTGCTATTGGTTTATCTGAGCCTTTATATCATTTCTTAAAATAATTTTTATTGATTTCACACACACATATATTACATCATTGTATACCCCAAGGTCCTCCCATCACTTTATCACTTGTGAACCATGTTAATCTCATGTTCATCCCTCCTCCGATTTTACCCTCCTCCCCCTCTAGCTCTATGCTTCAGTCCTGTTGGCAGTTTTTAATTTTTCTTGTCTGTTCATTTTCCCTATATCTCTTATATACATGAGACCATCCCATATTTCTCTTTTTCTTTCTGACTGATTTCCACTAACATGATTCCTTCTAGCTCCATTCATGTTGCTGCAAAATGACATAAGTTTGTCTTTTTTGATTGTGTAAATATACCACAACTTTCTGAACCACTCATCTGGTTTTGGGTATTTGGGTTGTTTTCATATCCTAGCTATTGTAAATAGTGCTGTGATAAACATCTGGGTATGTGTGTCTTTTTAAATTACTGTTTTTGTGTCCTTTGGGTAAATTCCCATTAGTGTGAGCCTTTGTATTGTTTCTCTATTTTCTACATATAAGAGGAAGTACCTGACATTTATCTTTCTCCTTCTGACTTATTTCACTTAGCACTGTCTTCTCCAGTTTCACCCATGTTGTTGCAATAGCAAGAGTTCATTTTTTACAGCTGTGTAATATTCCACGGTGTGTGTGGGTGTGGGTGTGCATGTCATACTTTTCTAATATACTCATCTGTCATTGGACATTTAGGCTGTTTGAATACTTCTTCTTGTTGTATACAGGGTTTCGATGAGATAGGAGTGCATATATTCCTTCAATTTTTTCATTCTTCAGATAGAAAACTAGTAATGGAATTGCAGGTCATATAGTAGATGTATTTTTAATGTGTTGAGAAATCTCCAACTGTTTTCCATAGTGGCTGGACCAGTTCACATTCCTACTAAACAGGGTACAAGGCATCCTTTTTCTCCACATATTTACCAATATTATTGATTTTTTGGTCTTTTCATACGGACTATACCTAGATATGTAAGGTGGTATCACACTGTGGTTTTGATTTGATGATAAATAATAATGAACACTTTTTATGTGCCTGTTTGCCATCTTTGTCTTCTTTGGAAGTGATCATGCCCATTTTTGAAATAGGTTATGGGTTCTTTCATTGAGTTGTATGAGTTCTTTATAGATCTTAAATATTAGCACTTTATCAGAATAATGAAGTATAAATATTTTCTCCCATTCATTAGGGTGTCTTTTTGTTTTACTGGTAGTTTATTTTTCTGTTCAAAAGCTCTTTAGTTTGATGTAGTCTCAGTTGAGTACATGCACTTTTTTTTCTTGCCATTAGAGATGAATCCACAAAGATTACTGAAGCCAATGCCAGGGTGTGTTTTGCCTATATTTTCTTCAATATATTTTATGGCTTCAGGCCTTAAGTCCAAGTCTTTCATTCATTTTGAGTTAATTTTTATGTAAGGCATGAGAAGGTAATCTAGTTTCATCTCTCATGTGTTTGTCCAGTTCTCTTAGTACCATTTTTTGAAGAAGCTCCTTTCCCTGATGTATACTATTGTTGTCAACTAACTGTCCATAAATTTGTGGGTTTATTTCTGGGCTATCAATTTTATTCCATTGGTCCGCAGATCTGATTTTGTTCTAGTACCATAGTACCTTAGATTATGATAGCTTTGTAATATAGTTTGAAGTCTGGGAGTGTGTTACCACTGTTTCTATTCATTTTTTTGGAAACCAATTGCTTTGGTTTCCAAGGGTCTTCTGTGGTTCTAAATGAATTACAATCATGTTTGTTCTATTTAGTTAAAAATGCCATTAGAACTTAATTGGGTTCTACAGTGGGTAATATTGCCATTTTAACCATGTTAATTCTTCTAATCTATGACAAGGAGTATCTTTCTACTTTTCATGTGTATTCTACTTCTTTTAATAATATCTTACTGTCTTCATTGTATAGGTCTTTCACCATCTTTGCTAACTTTACTCCTAAATACTTATTTATTTTTATGTGATTGTGAATGTGACTATTTATTTGATTTTTTTTCGTTCTAGCTTATTAATTGCATATAGAAAATACAACTGATCTTTGTAAACTGATTTTGTAAACTGTGGAGTAACAAATTCTAATTTGTCTGATGCTGAGACATCTGATTTCTTTTTTCTAAATGCCCAGATCCCTCCCACAATTTTATTAATTGTAATGCACAATACAGCTCACCATCAAGAATGCCAGAAAGTTACAGCTGAGCAAGGGAACAACCAAGAGTTATGAGGTAGTTCTGGGTCTAAGAAGTAAAACCACAGATACCAGGACATAGATTATTGAGTGATGTGAAGCCATGACCCCAACATGGGCAGTGCTAAAATTTAGGCATTGTCATTATCTGTGTCTGAAAAACACAGAGGCCTAAACCAGATAAGGGTAATTCCCTCTTTTACTTTTTGACAAATCTTGAGCAGCCTTGATCAATATGGGAAATTAGCACCCAGGGGTTATTGTTTCAAGGACCTGGTGGAGAAGAGAAAATGAATCACCAGGAGGGTGTGTGAGGGTGTGTGAGCCTCTGGTTTTCAGGAGGGGAAGGAGAAAAAAGAAAGGGAGAAAGAAAAAGGATAAAAAAAAAAAGAAAGAAGCCTCTATGTTGCTGGGAGAGACTTTTGGGAAGAGGAAAGACAAGAATGATGGGCTGGTAAGGAAGAACCTGAGTGACCAGGCTGGGTGGACGTCCCCTGGAAGAGTGAACTGGTGGTGGCAAGAAGCCATGGTGGGAGAGTGGCCAAGGTGGAATAGAAACCTGGTACATGGAGATAGCCAGGGATTTGGAAACCTGATTTTTGTATCAGCATTTGTTGAAAAAGTTTGAAAAGGCTTGGAGAAGTGGAGCAGCTTGGAATGCTGGAGAGAGAAGAAGCAAAGAGAAGATACAGGACAAAGACTGGACTTTGCAGAGTACCTGACTCAGGTTTGGAGGGGGCAAAAGAGCACCATCATGGACATGGTTCTTTGGAACATTTGGAACTGAAAATGGTGACTGGGGAGAGATGACTGGTCACTTGTGGCTTTAAGAACTTTTAATTTTCCAGCCAATTTTCCTTGTAAATAATACCCTGTTGTTCAAATTGCATTTGACTGGCAACTACTAGGGTGCGGGTGTTAAGAACATGAAATAATCCGGCAGACGTTGCATTTAATAAGTGCCACTTTTTTCCTTTGTCTGGTTGGTTAGAGGCTTCTGCCCCATTTGTACCCAATGTCAGATGGACGCCACAATAATGAAAGGTCAGAAATTTAAGGCATCAGAGTCTGAATTACCAAATCCAAGAAGGAACAAGAAGAGAAGCAGCAGGAAGAATCGACAAATATCCTTGTCCAAATTTCACATGCTAAATAGACTAACTCTACCAAAAGAAGTCAACCCTGAAAGGAGAGAAGTCTTCTTGAAGAACTTAAACATCTAGAGGATTTTTTTTCAAGAATAAAAACTTAATATCTGCAGGTATTATGCACCAGGCTTGTATAGTCTCATTCAATCTGCACAAAATGGTTTATCACTATCCTCCCATTTTACAGATGAGGAAACTGAAGTTTAAGAAAATGATGTGACTTACCCAAGGACCCATAGCTCTTGGGAGAAAGGAGAGCTATTTTAGAGACAGAGATAAAAATCTAGACAGTTTCACACATAATTCACCATCTCCAACATTAATTGATGTTCCTCTCAAATAAAGCTTTCAGTTCCCCTTGAAGAGTTCCTAAATATATGAGTTAAAATCATAAAATTGAAAACAAGTTTATATTCATTTGAGTTTGACAATTGAACATCTTTATGTCCTTTGAGGTTACTGATTGTAAACCACTGTTCTGGCCTTATAAAGACTCCACAGATGCTTTGTTCTTGTGTTACCCTTGGAGAATTCAGCATCTCCATCATAATTCTGCATGGTCCCTGCATTCTGCTGCTATCTCTGATTCTCATGCCCTGGAGTGCTAACAGGGAGAGAGTAGGGACAAGTTAGGAGATAGACAAGGACCCGTGGAAGTGTTACAATTCTGATAAAATCATGACATTTTACAAACTCTATTTCTGAATATTTAGATGGCATGAGGACTTGAGATGGCTATAAAACAAACAAACAAAAAACCTATTGGAAAGCAAATAGAACTGTTGGGTTGTGAATGGAAGTTATAGGATCTAAAACAATTTTATGTGAAACGAATAGTTTTTTGTATTTTGATGTTAAAAAGTCAGATTGGATCAAGTCGATTTGAATCTTGTAAGGCTGAGGACACAAAGAACAAGGAGAGGAGCAAAAGGTTTCCCTTTGCTGAGCAATGGAAAGGCTGCTGTCAGCAGGGGGTGACTCAGGTTAACAGCCTGCCAAGCCTCAGCTTGACTCTGCTTCTTGCTGCCTCCTGGAGCTCAGTGTTTGCAGGATCCTCCCTGTCCTTCTCCCCCTGGAAAGTCTGCTAGGACTTCGGTATCTGCATCAGCCTCTAGGTGAACCTGGCACCTGAGATTTACACTTAATAATGCCATGTAAGGTATTGTCTCCTCATTTCCTCCCAATTGTCTTAAATTTCTGTTTCAGTTAAAGAGAAAGCTTTACCGGTGCAAGGACATTCTCAGATGCTTTTCTTGTTTTCCCTGGTCTCAGGTGCATGGCAGCTTAGAGCAAGATTAAGATTCAAGCTTGAATTCTGAATCTGTGAGATTCAATAATGGGGAGGTCAGTCTTTTCTTCTGGAAAACAGGGATGAAGTAGACATAAAGTGCTCAGCCCAGCGCTTCACACATATTCATTATCCAGTAGCTGTATTGATTGTCATTATCTTTATTGATTGAGAGAAGTGGATTCAGGCCCTGACACACAGCTCGAGGTCCCCTAATGTGCGATCTCCTCATGGCTGCTTTTCCGAGTTCTTAGATATCAACCCTCCATTTTCAAGATTAGGAGATTTTTATCCTAGTAAGAAACCCCATCACCGACACCACTACAATTCCTCTCTATCTGATTTGAGTGTCTGTTACCATCTCATTGAGCAGCCTCTTAGGAAAGACCCTAAAATGTGGAGCTGCAGAGGGGGGCTGAGTGGAGGCTGGGGTAGAGCCCTTCCCTATTAACATTCAATCCACAATAGAGCCCATTATCTTGGCAGCAAAATACCCCAGCAGTAGTGATGTGAGGAAATGGGGGTGGGTTACCAAAGCAACAGAGAGATGTGAACTGCACCGTTTCTATGGCAACAAAGAGCAGGCATGAGCACTTTCTAGTTGGAATGATGGTTAGTTCCACTCTCGCCAACAGAATGGGTGACTCATCAACCCTTTGAATTGCAAAGGGTTAATACAGGTCTTTTTAGACTTTGTGTCAGAAAGGAGCCCCCAGGTAGAGATTCTAAGTATTCAAGCTTGAGCCAAACTCCTCTGTTGAGAACTGCTGTTCTCTTCCGCCACTGATAAATCAGTTACCAGTCGCCCCCCCCCCAGTATCATTAATTCTTATTCATGACCTGTAATCTCCATGAAAAGCCTGTTTGAACAAAATACACTTATGGAAATCCAACTCAAAAGGTACATAAATTAAGTAGCAGACAAGAATCTGTGTCATTTTCCCCTTTCCCACCCCCCAATTTAATTTAGCAAAGAAATCCACTTACATCATTAAAAAGTCAATTAGTGATGAAAGCTGATAAGAAGTAACAGGGGTGCCCATACAAATTCCACCTTCCCTAACCTCAATTCCTAGCAGCAACCATCTTTTAACAACTTTAGTTTTATTTACCTAATATTTCCAAATAACTACCATATGAAAATAATTTCTTAGATAGATAGAACTCTTTCACACTCCACTTCTCTTCAACTCAGCCTTCTATCATGGCTATATCACAATTTTTGAATAGCTTCATATGAAGTATTCCAACTTAATTGTGGTTCACTGCTGAATCAATTAGAGAACTACAAGGACTTGATTTTGCCTGGGGAAGGAGGAGCCTGCCTATTGGAGAGGCGGATCTTTGTCCAATTCCTGGGGTTTCTCTGCACCATAGCTGGTGGTTGTCTATTCAGTTTGCCTCAGCAATGACCTCTTTTTTTTATTTTATATTTTTTTATTTTTGGATTTTGTACTCTACATGATCGCATAGTTGTTGATCCCCTTAGGATTACCCCACCCCACCACACTCCCTCTGGTCTCTCTGCCTCCTTTCTTTTTGTTGTTTGTCCATGTTTAGCCCTTTAGTCCTTTTTGGTCTTCTTTTTTTTCCTTTTTTTCTCAATATCTTCATTGGCCATTTCGCACGCCTTTGGCTTGCACCCATTTCTTATTTCCAGGTGGCTGCTCTTTTCTATTGTTTTCTGCCTCTTTTTGCTGCTTCCTCTCATTATGTTTCGGGTCTTTAGCTTTGGGGACCAGCTTTCCAATCTTGTGTTTTGGTAGAGCTGCTCCTCCATGGGGACAGTCTTCAGCTGATGGTGGGTCTCCAAGTCTTCTTTTTAAGATCTTTGCTGTTAGGCCATTCCCATGTTTTTTGTTTTTTGGGTTTTTTTGAGACTAGGTCTTGCTATTTTTGCTCATGGAACCCCAGCCTTGAATTGCCCGGGGTACCATGGGCTCAAGTGATCCCCAGCCTCAGCTTCCCAGGTAGCTGGGATAACAGGCGTGCACCACCACACCCAGTTATTTTTTTTTTTTGAACTAGGTCTTCCTGTGACCTCTTATTTCATGGGAATGGGGAAATCTGGGGTCTTTGCCTGTCCCTTACACGGATGTTCACATCGCTGCTCTGTCTTCAATTGCTGTCTCTTGCTCTCCTTTAGCAGTGGCTGCTGTCTCGGGCTCACCAGCCTTTCTCTAGAAAGTGTTCTTCAGCTCTGGGTTGACCTTTGTGTTGAATCATCCTGCATCTATGCCACCAGGTGTGTCTACTTTGTCAGCATTGAACTATCCCGCCCACTATGCCAGCTCTCCCATAAACATCCAATCCTCATCACCAATTGTAGGAGAAGCATCAGGCTTACCAATCTGCTCAGGTTCTGTATTGGTTCTAGCAGTTACACAGACACACCAGGCAGGGCTAGGGCCCAGGGGATGGAAGGCAGGCAAGCCCCCCAGTCCCTGAGGAATCGTCACACTCTTTCTCTGGCTCTCTGGCATTCCTCATGCTCTCTCATGCTCATGAATGTGCTCTCATGCCCCTTTATCCTCTTTCTCCTAGGTCCAAGTGTGCATACTTATACATGCACACACCCACCTGGCCATACAATCACGGGGAAGATGCAACACCCCCAGTGCTGGGTATTCAGGCTAAGAAAGGAAAAAGCCTGATGAACTCACCCTCCACCTACATATAAAATAAGCTAGTTGTGGCATAAGAATGGGAGGACAGAAGGTCTCAAGTTTCAGCTCTTGCTTGAGACATTATGTCCTCAAGTCAGCAGGAATAAGTATGAGTTGCTGCTGCTACTCTTATTAGGGGAGAGGTGCGCCTGTAAAAATTTGGAGGGAGGTGTGCTCTGGTCCCATTTTTCTATCTCTAGTATTCTTTGTTTAGCACATAAAACACAAAGAAATACCTCCAGAACAATTAAGAAGAGATGTTATGGCATTTTTGTTGTCTTGAGGGCCTCTGGCTAGCTGGTTTAGAGCAGTGGTTTTCAATGTTGTCAGGACCAGAGCATCACAACACCTACAAAGTTGTAAGAAATGCAAATTCTTGGGCCCCACCCCAGACTTACTGGAGCAGAAATTCTGGGGGTGGAGTCTAGCAATCTGTGTTTTAACAAGCCCTACAGGGGATGCCTATGGGTGCTAAATGGTTCTCAGCACTCACTGCACATTAGAATCATTTTAGGAGCTTAAAAAATAATGATGCCTGGTCCCACACAGATCAATTTAATCAGACACTTCACGGAGCGCACTCAGGCATGGGCAATTTTTAAAAGCTACCAAGTGATACTTATGTGTGGCTGAGACAGAGCTAGTGATTGAGAGAGATTACTGTGTGGGGAGGCTGAGCTAGATGGGACGGGAAGGCAGCCTTTCTGATAATTTCTTGACCCTATTCCACCATCCAGAGGGCTCTTGGGCCCTTATTTTTCCTAGTGTTCATTGACTTTAAGTCTAAGAGAGAAGGGGGGTGGGTGATTAATAAGTTTCTTCAGTACTGACATCATTTCTACCTGATCTTGAAGATCTTGAAGTACAGGTAGAAACAGAACTGAGGGAAGTTTGCTGTGGTCATGTAAGCCCGGAGGACACAATCCTTTGTACCTTTGGAAAAACTATGTCTTTATAAAGCAAGTTTGAGTACACTGGTCTCAAGGAAATCCTAGTCCCAGATCAGAGGCTGTCTCAGATTCATAGATTTCTTTAGGCTCCTAATCAGAGAAAGCCCCAGATTCACTCAATTTCCCATTCAACCCCCCTTTCCCTTTGAGATGCCAGCTGTGGCCCATCAGAGAATAAGGAATAAGTTCCAGTACTTGCAGATTTTCTGGGTTTCATCTTGGTGATTTGCTCGCAAATTTCTACTGGGGAATGACAAAGAAATAACCGTCTCTGGTTTTATTTTATTTTCCCTTTACTCCAATTTTCTCACTTGTTTGCTTTTATCCTGTTGAATCTTTTATATTCTGATAATCTTTCTCCAATCCTCTCTAAGACGTTGCTGGTAAAATAAATAAGAAGATATAAAGGCCAATCAGACATATTCTACTTTTCCTTTTTTTTATTGAATCCTTCATTTATGCAACCAGTAAGCATCCATTCAGTTCATTTCAAGAAATCTCTATTGAGAATCTCTAGGTGCACTAAGCTACTAAAGAAACACAAAAATAATGCCCTTCCTTTACGCAATTTATTTACCATTGTTATTGAATGAAAAGAGAAACACCTGAAACAAATGGGAAACCATATGTGATAAATTACTGTGCTAAATACAATCAAATGTAGGAGGATTCGTGCTTATCTAGTTCTTACTACAAATCAGATGGCTGTTTTCCCTCCACAAAACCACAGAATCTTGGTGGGCAGAACCTGAGATCTGTGCCAGGGCAGTTTATTCATCCTCTTTATACCTCACAGCTCAGATTGGGACAATACCAACTGCCCCTTCATGGTCATCACCAGCCTCACATTTATGAAAAGCCCCTGACGCAGTCTTCAGTCAATGTACATCTTAATGACTGAAGTCGTGAAGTGTCTGCACGTAGAACTTCTGTTGCTCAAGTTAATAAATAAAAACCTTTGTTGATGAAGTTACTATTTGTCATTGTTGGATTTTAATTCCATGATGATAAAACTGAGATGGAGAGAAGTTAAAGCTATGTTATCAGCACAAAACTAAACACCAAAACCAGTGGACTTTTTCTTTTGCTCATAAAAGCCATGCTAAATATTTAGCAGTGCTCCTAAGTGATTTATTCTGTTTGCATTATGAAAATACATCCAATGACTCAGGTCAGTTTTGTTGATTTCTTGGTTTTCAATGTGAGAAATAGTGTCTCCTTTGCTGGCCGACCTCCCATGCTCACTACAACATGAATTTTAGACCTCTGGGGTCTGTTTACTGGGTGTCAGGCTCCTACTTGTATGTGTGCAATCCCATCCTCGTCACCAACTACAAGCTTGCCCAGCGCCAGAGGAGAAAACAGGTGATGAAGTCCACATTGTCACCACTAACAAGTCTTTATCGTGACAACAGGAGAGACACAGATAGTTTAGAGTAAATGAAGTAAATCGGGCTATTTTATGCCCTCCCACTATTACCTTCTACAGATACCACCTCTAGTCTTGCATGGCACCTAAGTTGTGTGGATGGCAGGGGCCAAGAGGTGTGGGCATGGGGCAAGCATGCTCTTGATTATGAACTGCTAGGCCTGGAGAACACAGTGTGTGTTCAGACACCTGAACTGAGAGGCAAGGGATAAAAGGTCAGCATCATTCTTAATTTTTTAACTCTTATTTTTTACTTTGTATTAGTTAATATACATTTTTCTCTTATATCAGTGTATATCCCATAGTTCTCCTACCACCATATCACCCATGAGCCATCACCTGGATCCCTTTTGCTCATCCCTCCCCTGAGTTTGTCCTTCCTTCTTCCAGCTCCCTTGATGTAAGCTTCAGTTCTGTTATCAACTTGCTAGTTTTTACTGTTTCTTACCCTTTTGCTTGGTTTCTCTATATCCCACCTATAAGTGAGACCATCCAGTATCTCTTTTTCTGCTGACTGATTTTGACAAGCAGAATTCTTTCCAGCTCCATCCATGTTGCTGTGAATGACATGGTTTGTCTTTTTTTTTTTTGATTGTGGAGTGATATTCCATTGATTCTGCAGGCCACATCTTCTTGATCCACTCATTTGTTGTGGAGCCTTTGGATCATTTCCATCTTCTGGCTATTGTAAACAGTGTTACTATAAATATACAAGTACAGGCGTCCTTTTGAGTCAGCATTTTAGTGTCCTTTGGGTAGTTTTCCAGAAGTGGGATCTCTGGATCAAATGGTAGTTCCATTTTCAGTAGCTTGAGGGTCCTCCACACAGCTTTCCAGTGTGGCTGGACCAGTTTGCATTCCCACCAGCAGTGTAAGCGTGTTCCTTTTCCTCTGCATGCTCACCAACACTGGCTGTGGTGCAGTATCATCCTAAGATGAGACTACGAGATGAGACAGGAGACTGAGAGGGAGAACACCAGAGAGAAGTGAGAGAGGAAGCTGGTCTGTCCTCTGATTCAGCATTAAACCCTGTAAAATCCACTGAAGGGTCCAATGCAGTCTTCATTCATCCGGGAGAACTGACAATGAAGCTATCCAGCTTGGGATGGCTGCACAGTAGGCTGAAGAACATTGTCTCATTGGCTGTCTGACTGGGAGGGGGGGAGCGTTGGCAGTGGCATGCATGCCCCTGAGCCCCCTCGGGCTCTTCTTTGACCCCTGGGGCTCCCATGACCCCTTGTCTTGGTCCTGGGCCCAGTGAGTGGCCATTGAGATCCCTCACCCCTTCCCACCCACAGAGGATCCCTATTAGCTTTTTTATGATTTATAGACAAAGCTGGTACAGGGCCAAGTTCAAGCCCACTTTACAGAAATGTGTTCATGCACGTGAACTATGCATCAAGGTTACTTATAATTTACTGCTTTCCCCACAGGCCGGCTACGTCTCAAGGAGACATGCTGTCTACTAGGCACCTGTGCTGGCAGGTCTTGGCAGCCTAAGGGACTGAGAAAACTTGTCCTGTGGGCTTGGCACTGGGCATCTGAGGCCATGCCCCCCTCACCCCAGGCGAGCTCCCTTCCAATCTCTGAGTCTTTTTCTCACTGAAACTTGCCTGTCTCCTTTCCTCCTAACCCTTCTTTTCCCCATTGTACCCCCCACCCACCCCTTCCAGGTTCCATGCAGCTACCAGCCTGTGCTTGAAAAAGCAGTAACCTCTGCTCACCATGCACAGGACCTCAGTAGGGTCTCACTCAACCCTCAAAACCACCTTGATTTTGTGACCCTCACTTTACAAATAAAGAAATGGGTGAGAGGGGTCAAGAAACAAGTTGGAGGCTTCACAGCTAGAAACTGGAAGGGCTGACTTGAAATCTAGTTCCTCACAGTACACACTCACTCAGGCTGGCCCTTCTACTAAACTACCACCTCCCTGAATTCTGCCAACACAGGGGTGAGACCCAGCGGACTCCCCTCAGGACTGTACGGAGCAGCCCTGAAACAGAGTCTGTACTCTGACCCACGTGTCCTGCCTGTCACATACTTGGTGTGTGCAGTTAAGGGAGGCTCACTGAGTACAGACTGGTGCTGTGATTACCACAGAGAGCTTCATGATGGTGGCAGAGCCAGCGTCCCTCCATCCCAAACCTGACTGTCTAAGGTTGCCTTCTTCCCTCTCTATTTCTCTCCAGAATTTGAGCTCCTATGGGTACTTATCAGGTTCAGTTCTTGAATGGCATGAATTTTTTCTGGAAATGCATTGGTACTTTTTCTTTTTTAATTATTTATTGTGTCCCAATCACACATGTGGTCACAGCGATAATGCTGCAACTAAATGATAAGCAGAAAGAGATACCATCCCTGCCCTCAGGGATAGAGCTGAGTAATCAAAGAATCCCACATTTCCATTAGGATAAGTACTGTGATCAAGAGCAGGAAGCCCATCTGAAAGCACTCAGGGGGACTTGACCTGTCTGGAAGGTAAGGGGAAGCCTTCTTTGAGAAAGAGATAATTTAGCTGAGATCTTGACATGCTCACACATCATCTAAAATAAAGAAAGGGGCACAGAATACAGAACAAGCAGTATGTGCAAAAGCTCTGCCTTCAGGGTCACAGAGGCAGGCAGAGGTAAAAGAAGGCACAGTGGAGGTGTGGCCAGAAAGGCAGCTGGAGACGGTCAGACTAGGACAGATCTTACAGATAAATTCAAAATTTAGATTCTTAAGAATTGGAACCGCTGCAAGTTTTTAGGCCGAGGGCAACACAGTTAAATTTCTGCTTTGGAAAGCATGTACCATGAGACACAGAAAGTAGATGTGGCCAGGATGCTGGTGGTGAAGCGCACACATGAGGGGATGAGTGTAAGTTACTCAGATGATAGAATTGCAGTACTCGGTGCTAGAGAATGTAGGAGAGAGCAAAGGAAGACTTGTTCCAAAGGCACCTTGGAGTTGGGTTTGAAGGTTGGTAGATGGGGCTGCCTTCATGGAGATGGGAATCATAAAGGAAGACCAGCTTCTGGAATGTTAGTGGGGTGAGCTTGAGGAGCCTTATGCACTTCCAGATGGAAGGAGCTAGCTAGGTAAATGGGTTTGAGAGTCAGTGGAGAGTTTAGATTCTTAAAGCTAGAGTTGGTAAGTCTTCTGCCCAGAGGAGGTGATGGAAGTCATGGGTGTGGACAAACTTACAGAAAGAGATAAAAATGGCAAACATAAGAGGGACTAGAATTGGACTGAACCCAAGCTTCTTCAATGTTTAATGCCTAAGAGAAAGCTATAAAAAGGCATTAATCATCAGAGAGATAGGAAGAAAAGTGGGATGAGGAGGGGATTTTTTTCAAAGAGATGATTTTATAATATGGAGGTCACCGGGCCCTCACCTGAGCTTTGCAGTGGAGCAGAGCCAAGAGCAATAGAAATGAGGTCTGTTGTCATCAGTGATTGTCATGGATATGGTGCCATAAACCCCATGTTGTAACCACTGCCAAAAACTAATAACCTTGCTCTCGGTATTTGAGTCCAAGCCATGCTGTTTGAAAGAAAGTTGGTCATCCAGCCCACCAAATTCCAGCATTCTGATTCAGCAGAAGAGAAAAAAGACAAGAATCTGAATTTGTTGGTAATCTTTGGTCCTGGGGTCAAATCCAGAAAGGGAGTAATTATCTGCAGCTGAAATCAAATCTCTCTCCACCAAAGGTGGCGGATTCCCAGGTGGACGCGATGTGCACACCTAATGAAGAGTCCATCTGTTCCAAGATGAATTGTAGCAAAGCTCGGAAGCACCGCAGCCGCCCGTGACAAGGCCACTCTGTCCCTTCAAGCATGTTATAAAGACTTGGGAAGGCTTCATTTTGCACCTGACATTAAAGCACCATTAAAGGATTCTGAATACAATCTCAAAGCCAGGCAATTCCGAGAATGGCAGGAGTCATGAACTCATTCCATTACTTTTAGAGGGACAAAAAACATAAAAGAAAAGAACAAAGGTCTGTTTAAAGAACAGAAAAACTCCAGAATGAAAGAGGAGGGATGTCGCTGCTTGTAGAATCTCAGTTGAAAATAGCACAGTGTGACTGGTGTCCTGTGAAGGAGCAAGAGCTTCTGGGCACTCAGTCTGTGTCACATGGGTATGAAGCTTGCACCCCTCCTTTAAGACCATTTGGAGTGATTACCACCACCGACTGGACAGGCAGTCATGCTCCCTTCCAGTGTTTTCTGGGGTTCTGTAGTTACACCCAAATCATGCACTGATTGGACCTGCATAGCTTGTCCCTCGGAGAGTAGGTAAGTCCATCATCCATCATGGTGGCCATACAGAGGCCAGGCAATGGGAGGGGAGAGGAGCAGGTCTGGCTGCTCCATCAACAAGCCTGAAGCCACAGCTGCCACTTATTAAAGGGCTAGATGCGCAAGACTCTGGGACATCATGGTGGCCATACAGAGGCCAGGCAATGGGAGGGGAGAGGAGCAGGTCTGGCTGCTCCATCAACAAGCCTGAAGCCACAGCTGCCACTTATTAAAGGGCTAGATGCGCCAGACTCTGGGCCAAGCTCTGTACATAGGGTCTCAGCCGACAGGAACCCTAAAAAGTTGCATTTTACAGAGAAGGAAAATGGAATCAAGAAAGATTGACGTAAACATCTGGCTCCAAGGTCTCCTCTCCACACTGCACCCCTAGCTTGATGTCTGGCTGAGGATATCAGGTGTCACATCAGGAGATGGGGTCAGAAGCAAGCCCTGCAAAGGATTTGTCATTGTCTCTGTTCATCTAGTATCTGGGGTCCTTTTGAGGACAGTGCCCCTCCCCCCCCCTCACCCCCCTACTTATATCATGCTGGCATGGAAGTCCAGCTCCTGCCCTGACCTCAGAAGCTACAGAATCCTCCAGAAGCTCCTTTTGCTAGATCTTCACTGCTGTCCACCAGCAAGGGTTTGGCTTGTGACCTTGGCTTCATCAACCAGGATCTCCCTCCTGATGCCTTGGGCAGAGGCCCGTGGATTGAGTTAGTCTCCTTGGGGGGTCACACAGTCCAGCAGCAGAGTCCAGGAAAGACTGCTGAGCACTTCCTTTTCCAACCCTGATTTCTCAGCCACACTCCACCCAGTAAATTCTCTGCTTGCCACCAGTTTCTTGGTTTAGAGTTCAAAAGCCCTAACAGGAAAAACCCAGTACATGAGAGTCCCGGCGTTGGGAAAGCGTGTCTAAGGAGCGCTTAAGAGAGTGTGGGTACATGGGTCCTTGGGGGAGTGGACCCAGTGACTGCTGTGAGGAGTGGATAATGGCAGAATGGTGCTATGCCAGTGCTAGACTTCCTGCCCTTCATTGGCTTGACATCTTCATAAGTGAGACCCAACTGGTCAACCTGCAGACACGTGAGCAAGCGCTAATAATGAGTTGTTGTGGTCAGCCAATCAGCTTGAGGGTGGTTTGCTATGCAACCATGGGTAACTGGAAGAGAATGCTTAGATTCAGGATTTCTGAATGGTAGGAAATGTGTCTGTATAATCTTATGTCATTTGCAGCAACATGGATGGAGCTAGAAGGAATCATCTTAGTGGAAATAAGCCAGAAAGAGAAAGAGAAATATGGGGTGGTCTCACTTATATGAGGGAGTTAGGAAGAACAAACAAACAGACAAGAAAAATATAAAACTGCCAAAAATAAAGAACTGAAATGAGCTAGTGAGAAGGAGGAGGGGGGAGATGGGGGAGGGGGAGGGTACACAAAAGACTGAGATTGTTCATGGGTGATAAGGTAATGGGAGAACCTCGGGGCAGACAATGATGTTATATATATATGTCTATATATATATATACATATATATATATATAGACATATATATAGACATATATATAGACATATATATATAGACATATATATAGACATATATATAGACATATATATAGACATATATATATACTTTTATATATATTTATATATAAGTATATCTATATACTTGTATATATGTAGATATATACAGACTTGTATATATAGACATATAGACATATGTACCATCAATAAAAAATATAAAAAATTTTCAATGGGCATCTATTCAAATGTGTGTGATGTATGACCTATAATGATGTGTACTGGTAAAATATGCCTGCTTTCTTATTTCCAATTTCAAATAATAAATAGTGTGCTATGTAAAAAATACATAATTTTGATAGATACTGGAGGAGGAATTGTGTACTTGAAGGAAGAGAAGTTGTATACCAATGCACATACCCACCATGTGGGTAGCTAGCATACAGATAGAATTCCTTACCCAAGCTCCTTTTACTTTTCTTAGTGATAAGAAACCAAGAGCACTCATATATCACCCACTAGCCTCATTATTTCAAAATTCTTGTCAAAGAAGAGGAATGGTAGAAAAGAGGTTTGAAAAGAAGGGCAGGCCGTTCTGAATTCCTTTTAATAACTTACAATATATTTTCAGTCCATCACTCAATTTACCTCGGGTCCCGACAATAAATCATGCCATCGTTTGTGACGAGGGTAACTGAGCCATGGCTGCTAATTAAATTTCTTTGATACAAAAAAATGCTTACTTTTCTGCAAAACACGGAGGGGTCCTGGAGATGGCTGAGACAGGAATGGAGCAGAATCCCATAAATAAATCAGGTCTGCTTCTCTGCAAAATTAAAGACACCTGGCATTACCTCAGCACCTTGACCCTGAAGAGGAGCCACTTCCACTTGTGAGTTTCCCTGGAGACTACCTCCACCCCTTGTCAGTGCCAATTCCTAACTCCAGCAAACAGTGGTTCTGTAGGACTTGAATTGGCCCCCACCCTTTATATCTCAACACACTTGGCTCCCTGGGTAGTTTCATTAACATAATGTGGTTTGGGTGTGGGTGTGGTGTGGGTGTGTCACAGTGACAGAGCCAGAGAGGGAGACAGAAAAAATGAGAGGCCGAGGGAGACAGGATTCTAGATACAGAGATTCCTAGATCCCTGAAAGAAAAATAGAAGCTGTAAGAGCTGAGAGCTGAGACAAGAAAGAGGGTGAGTCAGGGGAAGGGATAAGAGCAACAAGAGGTCAGCTGTCAGGAAGCAGGCCTTTCCTTTACCCCAGATCAATGAGGGACCTGACAGAGAGGTCTTCCTGGCATAAGTAACTGCTGCAAAGACTCTTCGCAATCAGACCCCAGAAAGGTTACTCTGAGTCCTCTGCTGGTCTAGGCCTCAGCCTCAACTGTGGTGCCATCCTGCCCTATCTGGCCTGCTCAAAACACATCTAGCCATGTCACCCCTCCCCCTACTTTGATACCTGACCAAGCCTTCCACCCTCCACCTTGACCCGCTTTTAGCAAGAATCCTGTTACCTCAGTTTAGTAAGAGCCCCCACTCCATGTTTGAGAGAAACTTTTTTATCCTCTCACTGCTCCCCTCATCTGTGCAGAGTTCAGAGTTGAGGCCAGTTTCCCTCTCCTATTGCAATTATTCAAGCCATCCGTCATCTTGAATAAAATCTTTCTATAGTTTTAACAAGAGTCAGAATAATTTTTTCCTTCACACATTCAGAGAACAGGAGGCCCCTGTTCCCTTGTACACCTGGCAGCGCTGCGTTCATCCTTAAATTCCAGCGTCACTTGCTTTCCACCTTCTCCTGGGACCCCACACCTCCTTCTGCACTAGGAAAGGCCCTCATATTAGCACTTGTCACATGGCATTATGGTGGGGTTTTTACCTGTCTGTCACCTCTGCTATGAGTTCCTGTGTCCTTGTCTTTTTAGGTCCCCAGCACCCAGCACCAGCCTGGTGTGGAGAGGAAGTTGGCTTTAGGAGGCAGCTGAATTGCTTCAATGTTACAGCCAAGCCTGCAGGGTCTGCTGTGAACTGTTTGCATCCCTCCATCCTCCTTCATATACTCAACCCTATTCCACATGGTGATGCTATCTGGGAGACAACTAGATTAGGAGTGTGGAGCCCTCATGATGGGTCTAGTGACCTTCTAAGAGGAGACTCCAGCATCACCCCAGATCAGCCATCTGAGGACACAGTGACAGCCATCTGGAACTGGAGAGCACTCGACCGAAACCACATCCTAGGGCACCTTGACCTTGGGCTTTCTCGCTTTCAGAACTGCAAGGCACACAGCTCTGCTGATCAAGGCAGGCAGTCTCCCATATTCCGTGTTCCAACCTGACTAACACAGGCTCACCCACTGGGAGACCTGTCTGGGCTGGGGAACCGGGGAGGGCTTCACGGAGGAATGAGAGGCTCAGGGCAGAGAGCCTGAAGGAGGGCTCCACTGAAGTGGGGGCATCGTGGACAGCGAGCTAGTCATCTGGGGGGGGGGGGTTATGGCTCATCAGGCATCTTTTGGTCTCCAGAAACAGTAGCCTGCTCAAGATCTGAGCAATTTTCTGTAAGGAAATCATAACCTAATCAAAAAGTGGATTCTTCGGAGTTTATCTCCTGATATCCAAGTCAAGAAAATGGAGCTGACTTTCAAGGCAGACAGGGAGGAGAAGCTAGAATGCTGTCAAGATGCTGGACAAATACTCTTTTCAAATGGCCAACTTCTCTCAAAGCTGCTTCACCTGTTCTACCTGCACAGTTCAGCCTGGATACACTTAATCTTGGCTGGACACCACCAACCAAGAAGGGCCTATGAGAAACTCCCCAGATTCCTTCTGGGATCATGGGCTGTGGTCTAGGAAGGGGGCCATCTGTTCCCCTGATGGTGGAAGGAGGTTTTCAGGGGATATAGGAGAGGTCAACAGGATATAGGATATAGGAGGATAGAGGATATAGTTGACAGACCTGTCAACTGTGGGAGATCCCCTGGGCCAGAATAGGGGTTCACACCAAAGAGGACTGGGCACAGCGATGGATATTTGAGGCTGACCAGCAGGAAGTCTGTGGCATTTATACTTAGTATCTTTTAGGCAACAGAGAGTCTGGAATATTGGACCCCAGGTTCCCAGGGTTCTGTCCTGCACCCCTTCTAGAAGTGCCTTCCCAATGGAGGGGACCAGAGAGCAAATCTGAGCTGTCCAGAGTTCCATTGCAGAACCATTTCCTACATGCAGAAGTGCTGTTGTGAGCGTTTAATGACCTGCCGCCTCTCATTACAGGGGCTGCCTTCCTCTTCCAGGGCAGCGCCGTACGTCTCACGCCCCGTGCAGGTGCGCTGCAGCTTTCCCGGCCTCCAGATGGGGCTGCGCTGACTGGCCCTAATTAGCGTTTTGAGAAGTGGAGCAGACGTGTGTCATCTCTGAGGACCCACGCCAGGTGGAGCGGGTGCCCTGCTCTCCACTGAGCATGGAACCAGCATCCCAAGGAGGCCCAAGTAGTGGGGAAGGGAAGCCAACCGTAGCGGGCATTTAGTCGTCACCCCAACCTGCTCATCTGGTTCCAAGTCCTGGTCCCAACTGGACATGACATTGGCCAAAAGGGGAAATAAAAATGACAGAGAGTCTTGTGGGACCCCCTGCACTTAGGGGCAGAGCAGAGCCAGGGGCCAGAACCTTGTGAGGAGCTTAGGGGACCCTGCCTCTGTACCCCACCTCTGTGTTTCTCAATCTTTTTCCACCCTGCTGAGTAGCCCAGTTCACATTCCTGTGCATTCAGCAGAATGGCAATCATCAACAGCCTTCAAATTCATATGCCACCGATCTCTTTTATTTTTTACTTTTAAATGTATTTAATTTCTTAGATCAGGGTTAATCTTTGATTTTCCTCTCAGAAGGAGTCCCTGCAGTTCTCCCACCATCATAGCACCCACAATCACCCTGTGTCCTCCCCTACCCTCAGATCTGTGCACAAATTGCAA
Organism: Uropsilus gracilis; assembly: GCA_004024945.1. Lineage (NCBI taxonomy): Eukaryota > Metazoa > Chordata > Mammalia > Eulipotyphla > Talpidae > Uropsilus > Uropsilus gracilis. Next base: position 13,706 of record PVHY01008896.1, on the reverse strand, counting down.
GTCTTGTCTAATACCTGATGCTTTGTCCATTTTTTTATATTCCACTTCGAAGTGAAACCATCTGGTATTTTTTTCCTTCTGGTTTATTTCTCTTAGCATTATCCCTTCCAGCTTCATTCATGTTGCTGCAAATGACATGAGTGTATCTTTCTTGATTCCTGAATAATACTCCTTTGTGTATACAGACCACATCTTCTTGATCCACTCATATGTTGTGGGGCATCTAGGTTGTTTCCATAATCCTGGTTATTGTAAATAGTGCTGCACTAAACATAGGAGTGAATCAGTGCTTTTGTGTACTTAAGGTAGATCCCAGGAGTGCAATTGCTGGATCAGATGGTAGCTTCATTTTTAGTGCTTTGAGAAACCTACCCACAGCTCCCCACCATGCCCATTGCCTCCCCCAGCAGAATGCATAGCTGAGCCCAGCTGCTCTTACTTTCTATTTGCATTTATTGGGGAGCAACTGACTGGGTGAGCGCTGACCAGAAAAGCAGTGGCTGTGGCCTATGGGGTATGGCCCGTGCTATGTGAACACTGCACCTCTTGCTGTGAAACAGCATCTGGGGGCTGGGAGAGAATAGTTATCAGGTGACCTGGGAGATACCCCGAGGCTGTCCTCTATGGAGTCCCTAGGAAAGCATCTAGTCTATGGATTCCCTTTCTTCCTTGTCATCAGTTACTTATTCTGTGTTTCACAACCCACTCTGATGACTCTTGCCATCTCTGAATACCACCTCTCCCATTATCTACCTCACTTTTAAAAATCAACTCGCTCCTTGTGTTTAACTAAAATGTTAACCTTGCGTGAAAGTGATGGTCAGAAAATTATGGGCTTCATGTGTCCTAAAAATATTTTTATAACAGATTACAATAAGTGCACATTATTAAAATGAAAAGTGTTTATCCATGAATTCTTAAAATGGTCCCACAAGCCCCAGGGGCAAGAATGCTATGGGACTCTTGGGCTCAGAACAGCAGCCTGTGTTTAAACTCCCTTTTTAAGCTTTTTAGTCTATGATAAAGATTCCATAAGCCCCAGTTTTTGCATTTGTAAAGTGGGGTGAGGTTTATTCACCTCAAAGAAAAGCACATCTCACGGGATTTTGCCTTGGTGCCATCTTGTGACATGACCCTTCCATCCCTGAAGGTATACCAGGATGTTGGTTGAATAACACCTCTCCTGCCCTTTCCATACTCCAAAAAGAGAGGTATGGAAGTCATGTGGGGCCTGAAGTACTTGCACAGCAGGATTTAAGTACTAGCTCTGCCATCTACTGACTGGTGACTTTGAGGAAATAGCTTAACTTCTCTGGGCTTCTTTTGGATCATCTGTAAAATATATGACAATAGCACCAACCCCCAGAAGGTTCTGTGAGAATCAAATGGGAGTGAGCTGGCCCTTGCAGCTTTTCATCTGCCTTGATTTGACATCAGCCATGTCACCACGGCGGTCACCAGCCATTAGCCACCGTGGCTGTGACATTCCCACCCATGCCTTGACAAGAGCTACTTTTTCAGGGACGTGACAAGGCTGAACTGGCTGCTGAGAGGGATTCCGCAGAAAAACAGCCCTGACCGTCAGCTTCATGAGATCTGACAGTAATATGTCTAGCAATGAAAACAGTCATCATTTTCCACAGCAAAAAGAAGAAGAAGAAAAAAGCATCTCCCAAACCTTTGTAAATGAGAAATAATTCATGCATGAAGAAAGTCATTCCAGGGAGATATTATTAAAATTCTACCCTTTCTTGCTATTAGGAGAACAAAATAGGCAGAAAGAACTGGGGGGAAGAGGAGGGAGGATCTTCTCTCACATCTGCAGCTTCAAAATAAATATGAAAATATCTTCTCTTCAAATTCTGAAAGTACGTCCCTCCGATTCAGGACCAGAGGCAAAGGGGACTTCTTGGGGGACTCTTAAAAATTTTGTTCTTGTTTATAACACCACTCAAGACCATTTGGTTTGGTGTGTGTCCGATACAAAGTCAACACTCATGGGTTTGTCTTGGGGTTAAAGGGGAGAGGAAGAAGCTGCAAGAAGAGGCCATAGCTGGGGGATGGGGGAGCTTCCTAGGATTGAGACAGACCCCACATTTAATCAAGACCACAGATTTGAATGCCAGTAGGCAAGTGATTTAAATCAATGACAATGATGTAATAAATATATATGTGTGTGTTTATATAAATATATATGTGCAATCAACTAAAAAATTAATCAATGACAGAGGAACATAACCAGGTAGAGAGCCCCTTCTCCAGTCTCAGTGGGGGCAGCAGCTGTTCCACGCGGCCAACTCTTGCTACTGGAGGAAAGGTCCAGGATTGCCAAGTCTTCAGTCTTTCCCGAAATCCCCCAAGTCTGCATGTTTATTCCTAATTTCCTTTTAATTCACATTTAAATGTTTTCTAAACACTAGGCCATCCCCCTGCACCCCCCTCCCCACCAATGTGCTCACATTCCAGGACATGTCTCATATCTGATCCGGGGGAACCCAGCTCGCAACCTCTGATTAAGACATCTGTCCCCCTTGGCTGCGAGGGCTTCGGCAGGTGCAGGCAGGTGTCTTTCCGGAAGTCTCGGCTAGTGACCCACACGCAGGAAGGTCCCACTTGAGCCCCCAGCAGAGACACTCACATCTCCGCCCTCCGCCAATCCTTTCCAGAACATTTGTTCCCCGTGACAGCTCCATTTTTTGAGGAGAAATATATTTTCCGTCGCAGATGGGTTTCAGCATGTTCTCGCTGACGCCGGCATAATCTCCCGTGACATCGCCGGTTTGCTTGACAAACGGCTCTCGGGGGACGGGCCGAGGTGCTGATCCCAGCCGCAGACCGGCCCCTGTCTGCGGCACCAGAGCCCGTTGCTTCTCCGGCCCCTCCGGGCAGCCTGAGGCCGGGCTCTGCCTGGGGAAAGCTTGCTGCCTCTCGTCGTAAATCCAGGAGAGGCACTTTTCTGCTTCTGTCATTTAAACATACGATCTTGAGGTGGCCGCCGCCGCCCGTGAGGGCGATGAGTTTTGACACCTGTATTTAGGGCGGACGTTACACACTTCCGCGGAGCGGGCTGCGTGGGTGGTGCAAGCTCTCCGGCGGCCTCTCAGTGGATGACTCCACGGATGCTGGGCTCTGGCCTCTCAGAGAGCACAGGCTGTCTGAGGGGCCGAATCCCCCCACCCACCCCAGAGCTAATGGTGTGGAGAGTAATGCTTAGTCTTGGGTCGTGAGGAAGAAAATCTATCAAGAGTCTATGGTGGTTTGACATGAGGTCAAACATTGGTTCCATTCTGTTTCTCTGGAAAAATGTTACCCCAAATCATTGCAATCCTGGCTTTTTTTTTTTTTTTTTTTTTTGGAAACTAGGTCTCGCTATTTTTGTCTGTGAAACCGCAGGCTCACATTGCCCGGGGTACCACAGACTCAAGCAATCCCCAGCCTCAGCTTCCCAGGTAGCTGGGATTACAGACGCACGCCACCACACCCAGCTATATATTTTTTGGGACCAGGTCTTGCTACGGGCCCCTGGAGGGACTCGAACTGCGATCCCTGGCCCCGGCCACAGCTTCCTAGGCTGCTTCTTACAGTCATGCACCGCCACCGTGCCCGACCTGATCCTGGCATTTTAATGATATCTGCCTTAGAACTCGGTCAAAACTTCCTCAGGTACGATGACAAAATGAGAACTACCTTTTGAAAGATTTTACCTGACATCAAATATTGGTTTCATTCAGTTTATCTAGAAAAATGTTACCCCCAAGTCATGATGAGGGAAGCCTTACCATTAGATTTTATAACATTAGCTTTCCATAAAAATCAGAGTACCTTGGCTTTTTCGAGTACCTTTCTTCCCAAGGGGCCAAAGCCCCTGTGTGTCCCACCTCACCGGTAGATGAGGTCACTCGTGGGTGTGTCACTCCCTCTGAGTTCAACTCACTCCTCTGTGCAGTGGGATTGGTAAACTGAGGAAGGAGAAAAGCTGGTGAGCGATGTGAAGCTCTTTAGAGAACCTGAGACACTTGCCCAAGGTCAAGGGCGGTTCGCTACCCCAGGCTGTTGGGAGTTCCCGGAGTATCCTGTCCTCTGATACATACTATGGGACCCAGGTCCTGCTCATTGGAAGCTGAGGATGAATTCTCCACAGAAACCAGCAGATGGTGAGGCTATGGGGAAGCAGCCAGAGTTGGAAGGAAGGAAGGCCAGCCTGGGGGGGCCACGTGGGCTGGCAGGACGAGCACCCAGGCACCAGCATCCCTCCATCCATGCTCAGGACTCTCTCCCCAGTCTCAGCAAACACTGTTGTTCTTCCAAGGGCTGCTACCCTCTCAGTAGGGCTGCCCATCTGACACAGCAGCCTCCTCAGTGCTCCCCATTTCCCTCTGTACTCCCATTGCTTACTCTATGCAGTCACCGGGTACATTGTCATTCACAGTGTAAGTCAGGCCAGGGGGCCCTCACTGCTCTGCTCGTACCTCCCTGTGATCTTCCATCTTTTGAGGACAAAACCAGGTCCAGCCAAGAGCCTCAGACACCTGCCTGTTTTCCTCACAAGCTCCCCTCAGCCCAGCCATACAGGATGCTAAGCACTTAACATCCAGCCTTCTCAGTCACCCCCAGAACAGTGGGCTCTGGTACCACCTTACAAATGAGGAACTATCACTCAGGAAGGCAAAGTGATTTGTCAGAGTTCCCACCGCTGGGAAGTTTGGGGATTAGGACTTTAACTCAGGCTTTCCTTTATCCAGTTCTTAGTTATGCTTATCCTGTTGTCTCTATTTTATAAAGACCTTATCCATTTCATTTTGCAATGGGCAGAGGAGGACAGAAAGTGAGGCAGGCACAATTTTGGGTCTAGAACCACCCGTGTCTCTAAATCAAGAATCTTTGTGACCAGAAGGATTAATATGTTGGTAAAAACCAGTCTAACTGTGGCCTGAGTTTGTCTCTGCTTCAGAAATTTTTGCAGACATAGAGGGAAAAGGCATCTTCAACCCGCAGAGATCCTGACTAACTAGGTTGGCACTTTAGTTAATGGCATAGGAAATGCAGTTGAGTCATCAGAAAATTGTTTTAATGTCCAGAGTTTCTCCTATTGTGCTGCCATTAACATGATGCTAATGAAATGTAATAAAACGTGGCTTGAGAAGGGAACCCATCTGCTCAGAAACTTCAATGAATATGATTAAGGTGTAACTTCGTACATACTAAGCCTGCATCTGACGCACACCACAGCTCTGCTGATCATCACCACAGTGCTAGCACAGTGACATCAGGTTAACTTGTTGCCCAATTAACATTTGCAGCCAGCTTAGAGCCCAGAGCTCTATTTTTACTTCCTCGTGTTTTCTCCCTCCATTCCACTGTGGCCAACACAGTTATTGCCAAGAAAATGCAGGTCTCTTAAAGAGAATGTCGACCCCATTTGATCTGAAAGAGCTAGAAGTTACTAGGCAAGGACTGCACTGTTTGCTTTTTTCTCTCAATCTTCTTCCATCAGATTTACGTGTTTTTCTGAGCACCTATTATATTTAAGTCACTGGAGAAGGAGGACAAGAGACAAAGAGCAAAGTCACCCCTGGTCCTCAGGATACATGGAGAGGCTTCAGGGTTAAGGGGGGTTATTGTGAAAGTACTAATGTGAGTCCTCCGCGCTTCATTCCTCCAATCTCCAGAAGCAGTTAGCTGGGTTCAAGTAAGGCAGCTGCTAGAGGAAGAGAGGCTTCCTTTTTCTCTCTGGTAGGAAAACATTCACCCCAAAGCCTGGGGCTGTGATGACGCCTGTCCAAGGTTGAGTCCTTACATTCCGCATGGGGCCCTACCCTGTTTCCTCCCCTTCCCAAGCAAGACCAACTGGTCTACACCTCTGAGCATGGTGATTTGGCCCAAGGTGTGCACATGAGCAGATCAGACCCTTAGGAGTCAAGCAAGGATTTGCCAGGAAACTGTTGGAGCAGTGTTCTCCTTTGACTGCAAGGCTAAGCTGCAGAACCTCAGCGCAGAGGGGCTGGGGGTTAGGGCTGCCATCATGGGGCCAATGAGAAAACAAAGCCAAATTATAGGGGACAACGGGATCCTGATGATACTGTTTGAGGACCTAGATCCAGCTATACCTGATGGCATTTTATTCCTTACCCCACCCCTCCCCCAGTTGCCAGACTTGGATACACATATTTCCATCTTTTGAAAGGTAGTTCTTGCTCACCATTGCATCAGGAGCTCTCAGTGGTATTAAGGCAGATATCATTAAAGTACCAGAATTTTCAGGGTCTTAGTGTTGCTGGAGGGGCTCCGCAGACCCCAGGAATGTTGAGAGCTTAAGTGGGAACTCTCAGAGCCAGATGACTGGTCTGGACTGCTCAGACAGTGGGTCTGAGAAGAGCCCTCCGCCTCACATGGCCCACATCCTCCCTGTTTCTTCTTCCGTGTTTCCTTCCTCTTCACAAATCCATTCCATGGAAACAAGCCTTCAGCCTTCAAAACTGCAGCAGGGGCTTCTGAGTACTATCTCCTAGATCCATGCCCCACAATTCCAAACTCACATTGATAGCCCTCGAAGCTGACATAGGCACAAAGACATAATAATGTGAGGAGAGTTAATAACTATTTCTAATACTGGAAAGACCTAGAAATTAAACCCAGACCCATTATCTTATATCATGGGGCCTTTGGCAAGTTACCTGACCCTCCCCAGATGTTTCCACCTCAGCAACATGGTGAAACCTTTATAGGGTCATTATGATGACCCCATGAGCTGACCACATACATATATATGTGTATATACACACACACATATATATATATACATATGTATGTATATATCTTTACTTCATGGACTGACAGTTTCTAAGTGCTTATAAATTTGATTTTTATATTCCAGGCACCAAGCTAGAAATGTTAGCATACTTTTGCATTAACTCATCACAAACCCTTATTAGGTAGGCATTATTATTCTCGTTTTATAAGCAGGGACTGTGCCTATCAGGCTGTTGTTTACAGAAAAATTAAACAGCAGAAACATATTTGCTCTCTTTGACAAAAGGGCCACTGAGAGGTCAGAGGTGCAGGCAGAGGTCTGTGAACCATGGTCAGGTAGCAGGACCTGTCTGGCCCACACTCCCTGCCAGGATAGGAAAGGACTCACTCCTCCAGCCTTCTCTGACCCCCACCTCCTGCTTTCACCTGTCAAGGTCATAGAAGGAGTCAATTGACTGTGTATACCAGCTCCCTGCCCTTGGGATGTTGGGATGGGGAATAAAGGATCGAGAAAGGATTTGCCTCCTTCAGAAGTGGCCCAGGAGGTCAGGTATTATTAGCTTGGAGGGCATTTGACTTGATTCAGGACAACCTACCAGTCCAGAGGCAAAGGGACTGGAGATTTTGGTCTATTTCTGTCCTAGGCACTTGCTCAGTTCTTTCTCCCCTCTCCACTCACATCCATGTCCACTGCTCTCCCATATCATCCGCAGAGAACAAGGCTTTGAACAACCTTTCTACCTTTCCAGAAGAGATTCTTGCACAGTGAGGGGAAGTTGGGTGAGTGTAGGTTCCATGAGGGAAGTGGACACTGAATGGGGCTCACATGAATCTTATGATCACACATCGAGGGAGATCTGCTGCTGACCGATCCAGCCCAGCTAACAGCAGGTGGGGGAAAGGGGTACATGGGCTGGGCTGAAGGGAGTGGGTATGTTTTCAGAGAGAAGAGCAAGAAGGTGAAACATTCCAGAGGTAAAGTGAGCAAGGCATGAGGAGCACCCCTGGAGCTCTGGTCCGGACAGTGACCACACCATCACCTGCGCCCCAGGAGATACAGAACATCAGGATAGACTGCCCTCAGGGTGCTGAGCCAACACAGCCTGGAGCAGCTGCATCTCTAAATGCAGGAGCTCATAAATCACAGCTGCCACGGTGGGACTCTATGCCTTTTGTTTGAAGGGACAGATGGCCACTGGAGTGCATGTGTGGGTTTGGGGTGGCTAAAGAACTACGCATGCATCTTGGAGTGGCTATTGTTAGGGACAGACTGACCAAGGTAACTCCATTTTGTTTAAAACCTCCATTTTGGGACCCGTGTCCTCTGCCTGCCCTCAGTGGAAAGTACCCGCCACAGCTGGCTGATCCGACATCCTGTTTCTGCTTCCCCTTACTCCTGGTTGTTCCTGACTGCAGTATTGTCCACCTGATAGATGATGGACATCAGCATTGTCCTCCTGATAGATTATGGCTGTCAGCATTATTAGAAACCTGCAGTGATGGGAACGTGTCCCTCCATTATGGGAATGTGGTTATGTGTCCTAAAGTTATGGGAACGTGTCCTACACCAGCTCGCTTGTCTCACAATGGGGGGTTGTACCCTATAAAAGGTTGTCACAGAGACTGCTGGGGTCTCTCTTGCCTTGGGGACCCTTGGGGACCCTCTCTTGGCTTGGGGACCCTGGTGCACCATCAATAAACTGGCAGCTTTGAACTTGTTGAGCAGTCCATGAGTCACAATAGCTATCAGGACAGAAAACCAGGAAAAAACCACAAAGAAAAATTGTCTCTGCACCCTCCAACTTTGGTCACTGAAGAGTTTTCCAAACTCAAGTTATTGAAATATCAATTGTATATTTAATAATGTTATCTTTTTATTCAAGTTTCTATTTTTAATCCAAATAAGTTTATTTTAAAAAAATATTTCAGACTTCTGGTTTCTGATTCAGCAAGTAAGGAGCCTGAGCATTGTCACTGCATCCCAGCAATAAGCAAAAAGATGAACAGGTTGAAAAGTAAACAACTTTTCTTAGATCTATTAGAAGAGTGAGACACAGGGTAAACTGAAGTTCCCTAAATTGAAGAGACAAGTAAGTAAGAACAGTCATAGTTTCCTAGACCAGAAACCATCTCAGAAACTGATTCCCAAGTGAGAAAACCTAAACTATAATTGACAATTGCTAGAGGCATTTCTGAGAGTAAAAACTCCAGGGGGACTTAGTGACAGGACAACTTCCACACTTCTATGGGTTTTGTCTCTAGGAGCTCAGCCAAGTCTTACAGTAAATATCAGTAGAAATACCCTCATGTTTCCAGATGAACAGGGGCAAAAGGAACCATTTTTGGAATGTGGCAGAGCACTATCTTTTTTTCTTAATGAGACCTGCTCTTGAGAGAAACTATTTAACAATTAGGGTTTTACCATGGGGGTTTTATCACAGCCTAGTGAACCTAGGGGAAGGAAAATACTCAATTCTAATCTCCTCTAGTCATTTGTGTGGGGAAGAGAAAAATGCTCAATTCCAGTCTACTCTAGTCAAGGGGAGAAGAAGGAACTAAAAAGTATTTGTGAAGTTCACAGTCCAGAATCACAGGTTCAGCAAAAGACTATGACATAATCATGGGGCTATAGAATGCTTCCTCTCCTCCATTACCTTACCACTGAATTACTAAAGGTTTCTATTTACTCACTTCCTTTTATCCAGTACATTATGTCTGGGTGACAAGAAAAAAAATTACAAGGCATTCTAAAAGAAATATATATATTTATATATATAATTTGAAAAAATAGTAAATATCAGAATCAGACTCAACTATAGGAGGGATATTAGAATTAACAGATCAAGAATTTGAAAGATAAAGATATAGGAACATTACGGCTCTAATGGAAAAAGTAGACAGCCTACAAGAACAGATGGATAAACTGAGCAAAAAGACAGGAACTATATGAAATATGTAAAAAAATGCTAAAGATCAAAAACCTTATTTTGGAAATGATGAATGATTTGGTAGACTTATTGATATACTGAAGATGGCTGAGGAAAGAATCTCTGAGTTTGAGGTTTTGTCAATGAAAATTTTCAAAACCTTTAAAAGAAAAAAGGTTGAAGAAAATGAAACACAATATCCAAGAACTGTGGACAACTACTAAAAGTGTAACATAAGTATCATGGGAATACCAAGAAGTAAAAAGGAACAAAAGAAACAGATGAAACAAAAATAATTGACAATTTTCCCTAAATTGATAACAAACTCCAAACTAGAGTACCAAGAGATTAAAAAAGAAAGCAAGGAGGAAAAATGACAGCAACAACAACAAAAGTCCTGTAGTTAGCACATTATATTCAAACTGCAGAAAATCAAAGATAAATAAAAAATTCCAGAAGAAACCATGTTAAAAATCCCTTTACTATAGAGGAGCAATCAATGAAAAGGAACTTATCAACAGAACTGATATGCTAGGAAAAGCAAGAAAATGCAATAAAGTGTTCAATTAAAACAACAAAAAGCAGAAAAAGAGTAGAAGAAAAAAATAAGGATCAGAACAAGGCAAGAAATAGAAAAGAAAAGAAAACATGTTAGATATCAAGCTAATTATATCAATAACTACCTAAAACATCCATGATTGAAATAAAACAATTTGTTAAAGCAGATTAAAAAGCAAGGCCTAATTCTAAATTTAAGCATAAGGAGACATAGAAATGAAAAGGAAATGGGTAAATAAAGATAAGCTACGCTAACTCTAACTAAAAAAAAGATGGAATAGTGATATTAATTTCAGCCAGAGAAGACTTCAGAACAAGGAAAGCTATCTGGGATAAATACTGGGGTTACATAATTATGAAGTAGTTGATTTTCATGAATATAAGCAATCTTTAATGTGCACACACATAATAACAACATCAAAATTCAAGAAGCTAAAAGCTGTGAGAACAAAAGGAAATAGAGGAATCCGTTATTATAGGTGGAAAATTTGATGTGACTTTATCAAAATAGATAGATCCAGCTAATGAAAAGTAAGTAAGGGCAAACTTGCATTCAATTACACTATCAATCAACTGGATATAATTAATATCTATCAAGTACTATATTCAACAGCAGCAGAATATATTCTATTTCACATATAATATTCACCAAAATAGACTGCATTCTATCTATAAAGCACAGATGAACAAATTTATAAGATTAGGAAGCATACAATGCTTGTTTTCAGATTTCAATGGAATTAAACTAGAAATCAGTAATAGAAAAGTAACTGGAAAATTCCAGTAGGAAATTTATAGTGTGTAACATATATATATGAGAAGGAAAAGATTATCTAAAATCAACAATCTAAGTTGCTTACTTAGGAAATTAGATGAAAAAGAGAAAGCAGTGAAATTCCTGGAGGGTTTTGTCCAGGTTTTCCTCTATGTATTTTATGGTTTCAGGTCTCAAATCCAAATTTTTTTTATCCATTTTGAGTTGATTTTTGTACAGGGTGTGAGGGTGTTATTTTGGTTTATTCTTTTGCAAGTCGTGGTCCAGTTTTCCCAGCACCATTTACTAAAGAGGTTGTCCTTGTTCCAGTGTATGTTTTGGGTCCCTTTGTCGAAGATTAGTTGACCATATATGTGGCTTTATTTCTGGGTACTCTATTCTGATCCATTGGTCTGCTTGTCTGTTTTTGTACCAATACCATGCTATTTTAATTATTATGGCTTTGTAGTATAGTTTGAAGTCTGGAATAGTAATACCTCCATTTTCTCTTCTGTTTGTCAAAAGGGTTTTGGCTATTCGGGGTCTTTTGTTGTTCCATATGAATTTCAGTAATTTTTGTTCTATCTCTTTAAAATATGTCATTGGGATCTTTATTGGAATTGCATTGAATCTGTAGATTGTCTTGATAATATAAGTTGATTTTTGCAATCCATGAACAAGGAATGTCTTTCCATTTTTTAACATCATCTTCTATTTCTTTTAAGAATGTTTTATAGTTTTCTTTGTATAGGTCTTTTATTCCTTTTGTTAGGTTTATTCCTATTTTTCACCTAATTTTCTTTGGTGCAATGGTAAAGGAGTGTTTTTTTTTATTTCTTCTTCTTCTTATTGAGTCTTTGCATATACAAATGCTATTGATTTTTGTGTGTTGATTTTGTATTCTGCTACCTTACTGAATTGTTATAATTTCAATTAACTTTTCTGTTGATTTTTTTGGATTCTTACATAAAGTATCATATCATCCAACTGCCAAAAAAAAAGAAGGAAAAAAACATCTGGAAGTATATCAAACTAAAAAGTTTCTGTAGAGTAAAAGAGACAATAGACAAAACAAAAAGAAATCCAACCAACTGGGAGTAAATTTTTGCCCTCTAGACAAGTGATAAGGGTTTGATAACAAAGATCCACAAAGAGCTCCCACAACTCAACAAAAACAAAGCAAAAAGCCCAATCAAAACATGGGGAGAAGAACTAAAAAGACACTTCACCAAAAAGGAAATACAGATGACCAATAGGCACATGAAAGAATGCTTCACATCACTAATAATCAGGGAAATGCAAATTAAAACCACCTGAAATACCATCTTACACCAGTATGAATGGCTCATTAAAAAACAACAACAACAACAACAAATAACAACAAACGTTTGCATGGATGTGGAGAAAATGGAACTCTCCTACACTGCTGGTAGGAGAACAAACTGGTCCAGCCACTATGGAAGACTATGTGAAGGACCCTCAAATAACTGAAAGTGGAATTACCATTCTATCCAGCAATCCCACTACTGGGAATCTACCCAGAGGGCATGAAAACACTAATTAAAAACGACACCTGTACATGCATGGTTATTGCAGTTCTGTTTTCAATTGCCAAGATATGGCAACAAACCAAATGTCCCAAAACTGATGAATGGCTGAAAAAAATGTGGTATATGTACATGATGGAATACTATTCATCAACCAAGGAGGACAAACATATGTCATTTGCAGCAACATGGATGGAACTAGAAGGACTCGTATTAGCAGAAATAAGCCAAAGAGAAATATAGGATGGTCTCACTTATATGACAAATGTAGGGAAAAACAAACAAATGATTAAGAAAAATTAGAAACAACCAATGGGGCTGAATGATGGAGCAAGAAAAGAAGAGGGGGAAGAAGGCAGGGGAGGCAGAGGGCACAAAAAAGTAGGATACTTAACAGGTGTTAGGGAAGTGGGAAAGTCCCGGGGTACACAATAATGTAATATATATATATATATGTACACACACACACATATACAAAATTTTAAAAAATTAAATTAAAAAATATCAGCCAGGTTACAAAATCAACACACAGAAATCAGTAGCCTTCCTATATGCAAAAAACCAAGCAGAAGAAGAAGAAATTAAAAAAGTCATCCCATTCCCATTCACCATTGCACCAAAAACAATTAAATACCTTGGAATAAACCTAACAAAACACGTAAAATAACTATACAAAGAAAACTTTAAAACGCTACTAAAAGAGATAGAAGAAGACACAAGGAAATGGAAAGATATCCCTTGCTCGTGGATAGGAAGAATTAACATCATCAAAATGGCCATCCTACCAAAAGCAATCTACAGATTCAATGCAATCCCCTTAAAAATTCCAATGACATTCTTTAAAGAGATAGAACAAAAATTACAAAAATTCATGTGGAACAACAAAAGATCTCGAATATCAAAAAACCTCCTCTTCAAAAAAAGAAAAAATGGAGGCCTAACTATTCCAGACTTCAAGCTATACTACAAAGCCAATGGAACAGAATTGAGAGTTCAGAAATAAAGCCACACACATATAGCCAACTAATCTTTGACAAAGGAGGGAAAAACTTACATTGGAACAAAGATAGCCTCTTCAACAAATGGTGCTGGGAAAACTGGACTAAGACATGCAAAAAAATGGACCAAGACATCTCTCTCACACCATGTACAAAAATTAATTCAAAATGG
>PVHY01008895.1:0-59152 GCA_004024945.1 Uropsilus gracilis | reverse complement strand
TCCGTCCGTCCGTCCGTCCGTCCGTCCGTCCGTCCATCCATCCATCCATCCATCTATCTGTCTATCTATCTATCCATCTTCTTTATCTATCTATCTATCTATCTATCTATCTATCTATCTATCTATCTATCTATCTATCTATCTATCTATCTATCTATCTATCTATCTATCTATCTATCTATCTATCTATCTATCTATCTATCTATCTATCTATCTATCTCTCATCTCTATCGAGAGGCAGGGAGCATATACAAGGGAATGGTCATTATATTATCCTTTATGGGATGTATGTGTTTACATATATTCATAAATTCTTTTGTTAGTGTAGAGGGAGTCTAGCATATCTTCCACCCCACCCTCCAAGTTTAAATGAGTTTTTAAAAGAATGCTTATTTCTCTGGCCTCTCTATATAGGACTTTATAAGAATAAAGTCTTTCCTATGATATAAAGTCTGACCAAAATCTTTGACAAGTCATATATTTGATTAGTTAACAACTTTGGCTACACACTAGAACTTGATAGTGTCTACTGCTAGTTTTCATTGCTTGCTTTTGTGTACTCACTGATCACTCCCAAGAAAATCAAACATCACACAATTTTATTTATTTTTTAGTGTTAAATTCAAGATTTAAAGGCTTCTAATATAAGTATGTGAGGGTTGGAACCCATGTTCTGCCAAATATTACCAAGGCTACCTCCTTTAAACTCAGTTTCCCTTATCTAAAGGTATCTTCCCCATTGGGCTGTACATCTTTAATGGGTGATATTTATAAAGTGGTTTAAATGTAGGGCCAAACACATAGTGAGTACTCACATAGTATACACCCACAAAATATTACTTATTATGATTAATATTATAACATTATCTGGCCCGAGTCAGAACCCAGACTATCTGCTGGGTCAGTGTGTGGAGAAGACACTGAAGGGAAGTAAAGAGAGTTCCAGCAGTTGGATGGAGGGGCCAGTCTCTAGGGCAACAGTCCAAAGAGGTATTTTTGCTAGTAGATCACAAATTAAGATATGATAAAGAACTAAATGAGCTGGACGCCACAGTACTAAACTGAGATTGCCAAAAAGCTAGAGAGTTGAGTGGTTATGGGGGAAAATGATGATCAGTGTGAGGCAGTATGACAGAATGAGCTGTGGGGAGGGATAAGTACCACTACTGCAATCAGTCTCGTGAACCATGAGCTTTGAAGGAGGAAGCATTGTTTTCATTTCATATAGAGTTTGATACATACTGTGGGTATTGGACTTGGGGGCAGGTGGTTAAAATGAAGGGATTTAGTTGGACACCAGAAAATTACCTGTCCAGGACATCAGAGAGTGGTCTCCATTCAAAATCTGCCCTGTCTTCTGCAGGGTAACTTGGAAATACATTGTAGATTGGTTTCTGAAAGAGAACTATTTCAGATGTAAAGAAATGTCTCTGAAAAGGTGGGGGGAGGATGAGGGAGAGAGGTGGACAGGCAGAATTGATGAACAGGAAAAAGATGTCATCAGGGTGCCTGGTAGACCAAAGCTGTAAAAGCAGCAATATAGCAAGGGACTGGCAACCCAAAGGACTGAAGTGTTAGGGTTGGATCTATGAGGTGGAAGTAGAGGGAAATGTAAATCTGTCCCAGGTTCAGGGCTCATGTGTGAGACTATTGATAAATATCTTTTTATCTAAAGAAATGTAGGCAGAAAGGATAGCTTTCCCATTGGGGCCACCACCAGGACTCTGGCTAAGCCTCATGGTTCAGTTAGGAGTGTATCTGACCTGTGCAGCATGAATGGTAGTCACTGTTTACACACATAGGTTCCACAAAATGTGGGTTTGTAGAACACCAAAGAAAAAGCTTCTTTTTGCTTCTTCCCTTAACTTCAAATGTGTAAAGTGTACAAAACAACAATTGTGTGTTATGAAAAAAAAAACGGACAAATGAGCAATGTCACAGAGTCAACTACAACATTACTGACATCACTGTTGATGCTGTTTGGGTTTCTCTTGATTCCATCCACGTCCTGGCTGAGGGGTTGCAGTAGTGAGGGGGGCGAGGGATGGGGGAAAATCTAGAATCTTGAGAAATGGTGTGGAAGTTGCACAGTCACTTCCTGCACATCCTGTTGCCAGATATTAGTCATTTGGTCATTCTATCTGCATACGTTAAAAGAATATGCTCAATAGTTGGGTAGTGATGTGTCCAGCATGACTTGGGGTATTCTATTAGTAGATGGGATGGTGGACCCTGGGGAAGAATTACTGACATAAAGTACATTTGCCTGTTTAGCTTTACAGGATAGCACCAAATTATTTTTAGAGTGGTTGAATTCACTACCAGCAGGGCTGAAAATTCCCACTAATGTACATTCTTAATAATGGCTATTATAGTCAGGTGTCTTTTTCTAAAACCCAGGTGTTCGATGGTATAAAATGGTATTTCATTATGATCTAAAGTTGCATTTTCCTGATTACCAATGGAGCATCTAATATCTACTAGTAATTGCCCTTCAGTGAAATAAATACCTTTTTAAAATTTTGCCTATTTTCCCCTTTGTTGTATTAGTTTAAATTTTTTTTTTAAGTTTTAGAAGACTTTTAGATTTTTTGTATAAAATTCTCAACTCTCACCAGTTGGTCAGTGACACATGTTGTAAATGTATTCTTGCTTTTATGGCTTCTCTTTTCACATTGATATGTTTGTTTAACACAAAGTTCTTGATTTTGAATAATTTTAAGTCATTTATGGCTACAACTTTATTGTTTTGTTTAAGATGGGTTTTCCTGCCCTAAGTTTGTCTGTCCTACATCCAATTAAACAATGCAATAATGATGTAGGCTTATAACATTTTAAAATCTGGTAGGTAATTACACCATCAGCTACATTTTTTTGCCCTTTTTTACTTACATTTTGAAACAGTCAAATTGAAAATGTTTGATAAATGTAAAATAATGTATCTGGAAATTGATAGCTTCACAGCATTAACAAATATACCACCTATATATTAAAGTGAAATCTTTTTATCTTTTAGTTTCTCTACCTTTTAACTGTGGTATATTTTTTCTGTTTGTCATCTTAATGTCTTTCAATATTTTAAAAAGTTCTCCTCTGAGAAAGTCTTACATTTTCTGTTTGTCAAATTTATTCCTAAGTATTCTTTCCTTGTTATTGCCATTATTTACATTTGTTTATCTTGTATTGTCATTGTGTTATCAAGTGTTGGTCTGACTTGTATTAGCAATATTGTATCTAGAAAGGAAAATACTTTTGAATATTAATTTTGCACCTCAAACTTGCTTATCTCTTATAGTTTGGAAGTTGTCTTGTATTTTCTCAGTAAAAATCTGATGTGAATAATGAAAATTTTATTTCCTCCTTTCTGTTTCTTATATTTCCCCCTCCTCCTTTTGTGATTTACTGCTTTGTCCAGATTTACCTGAGCAATGTGTATGGAGATACTGGTAGTGGGCAATAGTCTCCTTTCCTTGGTTTTCAAGGAAATGTTTTTAATATTTCACATTATGGTGCCTGGTATAGATTCTGGGTAGATAATGATATTAAGACAGTTCCATTTTATTTCTTATCATAATTTTGTCAAGACTTTTTTTTTCTTAATCATGAATGGGTATGGAATTTTGTAAAATGATCTTTGTGTCACTTAGTCAGGAGTTGGTACTTTTTCCTCCTATATAAGTGCAATGAATTACACTAAAGATTTTCTAAAGGCAACCACTCCTGCATCTCTAGAGTAAGCCCAATTTGGTTGGTTTCTGTTCTCGGTGAATTCAGCATTTTTATTTTACTATGATCAGGAAATCTTTATTTTACTATGATCAGGAATTTTTTTTATTTTGCTATGTCAGGAATTTTTTTTTTTCATATAGACAAGTGAATTAAGGTGTTTTACAGTTTCCCCTTATTTTACAGTCCTTGTCTGGTTTTGGTGTTACAGTTGTGATGGCCTCAATATTGAGTTCTAATTTTTCTGTTCTCTGGAAAAGTTCATACTATGTTGAAATTGATGTTTTATAGATAATAGTGAAAATTCTGGAGTCTTGGAGAAAAATAAAATTTACTCAATAAATATGTAACATTAATATTAATAATGGTCTTAAGCTGATACACTAAATATATTTAAATTTTTAAAAATTGGGTGGTTTTACAGAGCATAAATTATCCTAGTCCTTTAATATACTTCTTTTTTTATTTTATTTCTTCTTGCATCAAAGTAACGTTGGCTTGCAACACTGCATATGACTTAGGGAATATGTTCACACCTCTTAAGATATGTCACCTCACTACGCACCCACGAAAGTACTCTCAGTCCTTCACCACAATTCATTGGGGCCCTTCCTACTTTTTTCCTACTTCCATCCTTTCTCTCCTAGCAGCTTCATTTTTGTAGTCATATTTTTCAGTCTGGTATTGGTTTGGTTTTGTCAGTTCCTTTGTTTTGTTTCTCTATATTCCACATATGGGTGAATCATACAGTATTTGTCTTTCTCCTTCTGACTTATTTTAATAGCACTTATTTCACTTAGGTTTTGTTTTTCAAAGCTCTAAATAAGGGTGTGGTAAAGATTGTTCCTGTGAGTAGTGGAAATGCAGTATGCTGATGTTGGGTAGTTTCTTTATCTGGGTTTATCAGATCACAAGTCACTGAAATTTTTTTCTAGTCAGAGGGGAATTTTACAGGTACATATGTGTTTTGGCAACATTACTGATTGCTTTTGATAATTGTACAGTTTCTATTTTCTTTGAAATACATTTTGGTCCTCTCCAAAATGGGTCAGTTCTTGATCATTTTCAATTAGTCTACCCATTAGTATGACAATTTTTTCATTCTCTACTGTAGCCAAGCACTTATATACTTTTAGTGAACACTCTCTAAATTTGGTACACGTTTTGAATTATTGTAAGCAAGTTAATATTTAATTTGTTGGGTTTTCAAACATTTTTGGATCCTTTTTGAGATTCCATTAAAAAAGTCTGATTCCCAGAATGGAAATTTTTTAACTATCACTGAATAAATTTTTCACTGATAGAGAAATTTTCCATGGGCTAAATGATGCTTTTATCTGCTTGAGCTTTGATATTCCAGTTTAAGCTGATATTTGCAAAAGGTATGCATTTCTTTTAAATATAGCATATTGTTTACTTCTATGCAAAATGAAAAAATAAAAATAAACTCAATAACTTAAATAAACTTAAAGAACAGATTGTTGTAAATCTTCAATCACATAACTGGAATCACATCAAATTTACTACTCACTATCTTCAACTAATAAAATGTTGTCATTTGACACACTCAAATATATAGTTAAAATAATCTGTTTATTGAAAGTTTAATAAAACTTCCAGACAAAAATAATATATTTCATACATATACACTGAGTTCATATAAAAACTGGTGAAAAATGAGTGAGGTTTGTATTCTAGTAATCTGCTAATAACAACCTACTTGCTTTGATATTTTACTGCTGTTTTAAAAGGTATCATTGAGGTAAGATCAGTGAAAATTTGTGGAATTCTAGCTTATAAAGTAAAATATTTTGACATATTTTATAAACCTAAATTATTTTGAAATATTTGTTGGATAGCTAGAAAGAATGAAGAATTTGCTTCTCACCTTAGCTCATAGTTGCTCACATTAACTAGAAATGGAGTTCTTTTAAAGTCCTATGTCAAAACAGCAAAATTTTCACATTCATCTTTGTTAAATTTTGCTCCTCAGAGTTTGACTTCTAAATAGCATGGATCATGGGTGTTGATGGTGGCTGGCTAAAAATTTCTTAGGGAGGTTATCTACAGTTCTTTGTCATCCATCTTAACTTAGTATCAATAATTTGGTGTTGTTTTTAATTCATGACAGCAATGGATGGTGTCATCTGCTTAATGATGTTCATAAAATAAGCTGCATAAAAATGAAAGTTTAACCTTTTGACAAGAGGTCAAAATGGGAGTTTTACTGGAGTGAATCCTCTTGCAATCTTTGCATTCTTAGGTTCTAATATCAATTTAAAATCTTTTTTACTCATCTGAAACCATAGCTTCATGAGTCCATTTCAACCCTGGCATTTCAAATAAGACTATGTTTTTGTTTGAAAGTTCTCCCTGTTCCTCACAGGTACAGACAGAGGTATGTTTAACTGACTGGAGTAAACCTTTCTTGTCATCTCTCCTGTCACTGCTGCACACTAAGTGCACTTAGCCCACCATGTGGCCCTTCACTTGTCATCTTAATGGCTTACTGGGCAGCTGTTACAAAGGGCATCTATCCAGAAACACTATGATCAGACACCACATTCAAGAGAAGCTCAAAGAGGAGTGAATAATGTAAGACTTCTGGCTCTTATTGAATGTCATCTTTTTAAAAGTTGATATTCAAAGGCTTTGAAAAAATTATCTTATTATGAGATGACACCGTTTTATCTACTCTTTTTTTGAGAGAATGAGTTCAGTTTCATTTATGTAGTCTATTATAAAATAGTAACTAGATGTTCACAGCTTAGTCTACTTCTGATTTGAAAATTATATTCCTATTTTCTAAAATTAAAATGGCGGAGATATTTGTACATCTTTCATAATTTCTTTGTTCTGCCATAGGTTTCCACAGATGTCTCAGGCTGATCAACCTTGCCTGGGCTTTAAGTCTTTGCTCTGAAGAGACTTGCCAGCATGATGGGTGAGATAAATCCAAGCACCAGTGGAGTATTTTATGCTCTCAGAGGTCTTTGAGGTAGAATAGGCATGCATTCTGTCTCCTTTCAACAGTGGGAAAGAGAGGAAGAAGCAGCACTGTGCTCTGAGATAATTGCTGTTGTTCTGGTTATGAGCATTTTCTGTACAGAGCAGGAACCCTGATTGTTTCTTCAATCTTCCATTAAGCTTCCTTGACTGTTTCCTTTCCTTCAAAAGGAACATCTCCCTAGGTTGCAACACAAGTTACTTGGTGGAAAAAAACTCAGTAACTTCTTTCAAAGAACATTTCATGTTAATATTTTAGTCCTGTCATTTAACACCTTTCAAAATTGACTTTTCTTAGGTTGGTTTTAGGAAAAAGAATCCTAGTCATCATCAGTTATTCCTAATCTTTTTCCTATAAATATATTACCTCATTTCCAGTGCCTCATTCTTGAGAAATTGGTGATTTTTCATAGCTAGCCAAATGAACACCCATGGAAGATCACAAGCTTACCATAAATTACTAACGTACCAGTTATCAGGTCTCACTACCACTCTTGAGAAAATCTGATCTTTTCTGTGTGTGTGTTTTGCCTTTATTATTTTTTAGGCAAGATAAGAATAGGATTTAATAAGGTTAATTAGCTTCCAGTACTGAAATAAGATACTTGTGAGCACTCTATCAGATGATCTCCTTGTGTTATGAGATTTTCCATTCTGCTTGCTAGGAACAACCTCTGCGCCAGGTCCTGTGTGAATTCTAAAAGCATTAGGGTGATTATTTCCTAGCATCAGGTAGTTTGCTCACATCCATGTAATCATCAGTGCTTTTCAAAGATGCAATGGACTCTCTGCAGATCTCCAAGTTTCCCTCTCTGGGCACCTTCTCATATTTGGTACTTGTGCTGTATATTCTAGTCACCTTGATCTATCTGGAGCTCAGTTTAATCTTCTCAATTGTGGAGAATCCACTGGGATTTGCTTTGATATGCTACTCTCTGAATCATGAACTGATAACTGCCTCAAGGAAAAAAAGGTAAAATTACAGATTTTACCCCAATTTTCCCCTCTCCCTATGGATTGCAGTCCTTTACTGCCTGATATCCAGTATCTTAAAGATCATTGTTGCATGCATTTTGCTCATTTTTTAAAATTGTTTCAAAAGATTATAACCTCGTTTTTGTTACTCTAAATTTCAAATTTCCACTTTCAGAAATAGAACAACTGAGAAAAAATAAACAATACCTGAACAAAGACTTGGACAGTAACACTTTACCAAGTAAGCGCTGACTACACACTCTCCAACTGTACATGGAAAACTTAGCGAGATAGACCATATACTATGTCATAAAACAACATGGTCATATTTAAAGATAGAAATCATGCAAAAAATATTCTCTAACCATAATGGAATTACTTAGACATCAATAACAAAAATATTTAAAATATCCCAAAATTTCTTAGAAATTAAATAATATACTTATAAATAACCCAGGGAGCAAATATCAAAGGAAATTAGAAATTATTTTGCACTAAATGAAAATGAGAGCCTAAAATCAAATTTGTGAAGATGAAAAGTAAGACTTACAGGGGAATATGTCACTAAGTACCTATACTAGAGAAGAAGAGAGACTTCAAATTAATATTCTATAATTTCACCATAAGGAACTTGAAAATAAGGGAATAGAAGCAGGGCACGGTGGCTAGTGCCTGTAAGCTTCAGCCTATGAAGCGGCTGGGGCTAGGGATTGTGGTTCTAGTCCCACTCAGGACAACACGGTGAGACCTAGTCCCAAAAAATAGCTGGATGCAGTGGCATGCACCTGTAATCCCAGCTACCTGGGAAGCCGAGGCTGGGGATTGCTTGATTCCATGAGCCTGCGGTTCCATGGGCAAAAATAGTGGGACTAGTCTCAAAAAAAATGAAGAAAAGAAGGGAATAGAAACATTATAATATCAAAAATGTAGATGATATTATTATATTCCTAACATACATTAAAAACATGAGGGAATATTATGAAACACCCTACCATGTATATTATATTTTTAGATGAAATGGTGTAATTGCAAGACACAAACCATCAAAACTCGCTGAAGAAGAAATTACTACAGAACTCATTCATAGGCCAGTATGAAGACAAACAACTCAGACTAGATTAATGATGGAAGGTTCCTTATTTTACTCTATTGAAATATAGACTGATTCTCAATGCTGGGGGCTTGACTGTCAATTTATTTGATGAAAGATTGTTGAGTGGTTGATTGAGAGCTATAGATTTTAAATGAATGCCCTGAAATAGGGAGAAATATGGTAAATCTTAAGGTCTTAATCTCTCTAGAGTTAAGGAGATTGTTTCTGTTAATGTGTATTGGAATATATGTCTAATCAGAATATATACCATTTAGAGACAAAAATAGAATCCAGGAGGATGTTAGTGAAATGTAGTGAAAAGATTTGATGTAGGCAGGCAGTTTTCAAAAATTAGTGAAAGGCATACATTTAAGAGTTAATTTAGCTCACATATAACCATAGGTTTACTTTTATTGTTCTCCAAGTAAGGAATATCTTCTATCTAAAATATATATATAACTACACATTTTGGGTAAAAGGCAATACACATTCAACATTTCTAAAGTCACTGGAAAGTTACCTAGTTCAATACCTCTTCCTATATCTGTCCTAGATAGTTAAACATGCATGTATAAATTGCATTTTCCACAATAGTTTTTTTGTGGGGGTGGGACAAACACTAAAATGAGTGAATTTTCCAAGCAGAAAATGAAAACTCTGAATAGAGGCAGAATAACAAGAATGAAAACTTCTTACCCCATACAATAATTGAAATTACCCAAAGGAGAATAACAAGTTTGAAACTGAATAAAATGAGCTTGCTAGTTTCAGGGACAAGCATATTTCATTAAAGAGCATGGGTAAAAATCCATTTTTATGTGAAATTTTGAGAGTAAGCCCCTAGGTCAATATTGAATTTGTGTTGTATGGCGAGCTACAGCAATGCAGCTGTGAGAACAGCTATCACATGATGTTCTCACTGTTTCCAACTTCAGCCCCATCTGTTTGAAAATTTCTACAGCAGTGCCCAGAACAGCTTGTCAGCAGGGACTGAATTCTCAGAGAGGTCTTGTCAGTAATACTGAGGCATTTTGAAGGGACAACTTTTTCTAGGGACCAAATAGTCTTCAAAAATACTCAAAAGAAAAACAGAATGTTCTAGGCTGGCTCTCACTACTTGAAGTGTGGTTCACAGATCAGCAGCACTGACATATCCTGGGAGCATGTGAGAATCACATAAACTCAGACCTTCTACTAAGATTTGCTCAATTAGAATGTTATTTTACCAAGATCTCTAGGTGACTGATGCTAACATTTGAGATATGTTAAGCTCTTTGAAGAGGTTTTTGATTGAGAAGGGGTTGGAGAGTGAAGGGCTGTATTTTAAGAGATATATGTTGACTCTTAGAGAGAGTGGGGGTTTTGGCATTGCTGCTGTGCCACTGAAGAACAGGCAGGGACAAGATAGAAAAGGAAGAGACCTCTTTTGATATCTCAGCCCCTTCTGGCACAGCACTCAGGGAACTTGCTGCTACCATGCACTGCAGAACAGCTGGAGACTGCTAGCATGCTTATCAAGTTCAAAGCAAAAATGCCAACATCAAGCAGGTGATAGTGATGCTTTCTTCACATGTGTGGAGGGCAAAAGAAGGTTGCCCGCTGAACAAATCCTCACAAATATGAGGAACTATAAATTCTTGCCCACGGGAGTAAAGCATAGATATCAGGAAGCCCTGTAAACTATCAGTTTAGATAACAAAGGCATCCTACGGAGTCTGGTGATCGCCATCTATCCTGGATAGATGGACCCCTATAGAAAGCTAGCCCCCAGTAAAACTGATGTCAAGCAAAAGGCATTTGTAATTGCTGATATGTGTTACGTGAACTGTATAAAAGCTGTGTAAAAAATAAATTCGTGGCCAGCAGATCAAGAGAAAAACCGCTGTGCCCTCCTGCCCAAGAGATCATCTTAATCATCTTAATTGCAATCCTCACCCCTTCCCTCAGGTATCGTTCCCTACCGTGGCTGGACCATGGAAACATGTACACAAACCCTCCTGTTTTTGTAGCTATAAATTTATTAATTGATAACCATCTTCAAAGGGTCAGTCCTTCAGCATTCTATCAGACTGAGAGAAGATAATGTGTCATTGTCAGACTCTTTTATCAAATTTTGCTTGGATATTTAAAGTGTCCTTCATTGAGGCATCCTCAAAGCTCTGAAAATAAATACCAATAAATTATCATGTGGAATTTCTGTAGAATCCTCAGGGTCCAATAGCCTTCCCCTAGAGACAGAAAGGGGCAGTGGGAGAAAGACTGGCTCTGAAGCAGGACAATAGCCCTAGCATCCAAGCTCTCTTGTTCTAGTTGTGCCTTTTCAGGAAAAGTGCTTTAGTCTCAAAAGTTAACAAATATAAGTCACTTAGTAAAAACATAGGCCCTTAAGGAATCAAGAGGGTTTAGTTCCCTCTCCTTTTCATGGTATATACCTTAGGTTTTCCTAGAAAATAGAACTTAAGTCAAGTCTTCTCTGCTAAACCTTTATTGAGGGCTATAAACTAGGGAAGCAAAAATGAAGGAACAAAGTTAAGTGAGGTAAGGGAAGTGAGAAAGCAAATAGAAACAAGTGCATTTCCAGTTCTCCAGACTTTACCAAGAAACATGCTGGTCATTCATTCCATCACTTGGAGCCTCTCCGGGAGGACATATGGAAACACTGGGTCCAGAACAGTCTCACAGGGAGGAGAAAGGTAGTAGCATCTATCCTTTGGTTTCTTCCTGTCAGGGGACCAGTTTTTCTTCCTAGCCAAACTCTCCCCTTCTAGCCATTACTAAAGAGTTAGCTCCCCAATATATCTGGGTTTCTTTGCCAGAGGAGTAGTGATATGTTGTTTGTGAAAGGGCACAGGCCATCAACATTCTATACCTGCCCCTCTGCCCACTCAAGCCTCCAAGACCCCACTTGGAAAGTCACTGTGGAGTGTGGCCTCTTGTAAGCCATTGGTCTCTGCACTACAGCAAGAAGGAGAAGTGCAAGGGCAGAAAGGGAGAGCCTACCTTCTTATGGTAGTCTTGCCTTTAGAAACAGGAAATACATGGAGCAGTTGCTGCTGCAGCTGAGTCACTTGGTGCAATGACCAAATGAGTCTGCGTCATGAGGGGAGGGTGATTTTATTGACCCTCTCCACAGTAAACATGGGCATTTCTCTACATTGACAGAAATGCCACTGATGCGAAGTGATCTTCTGGGAAGGTCATCTTTAACCAACAGTATGATCATGCAGAAGACCATGATAGAGCAAATCCAGGAAACATGTTTCACCCTTTAGTCTTTTCAAACAATGAGTGATGCCAGCTCAAATTACATATAACTTAAAAGGCGGTAGTAAGAGAATATCCATTAAACTACAAAAAGAAAACCATGGCCTTATTATGAAATGAATGACTCAGCACATATGTTTTAAATTTTAAGTTAGAAAATTGCATTAAAATCCTAAAAAAAACAACCCACAAAGTTCCCAAACTGCAAAGATGGTAGTTTTCCTGTTGTATTAGAATGATAAAGTATTGGCCTACTTTTCTCCAATAGACCAACCTGGAGTTCTTAGATTCACAAGGACGTGTAATCATTGTTTCTGCTCTATCCTATTTCTTCCTCCTGATACTTGATATATGTGAAATGATCCTTGATTCTTGACTCCTGATCCTTGAATATATAAAATGAAATGGCTGAAGTGATAGATAAAATAATCTCCTCTCCTCCTTTTCTCCCCACATTACTGATGGCCGTGACGTTAGTAATGATCATTAATGTCAACAAGATAATCTGACCAGTACATTCATGTCCAACTCCTTAGTTTAAATGGAGACAACAGTTATGTATTTTGCCCACAATGAATTAAAAATGAATATATTTTGCTCTTACACTGCTACCTGGCATTTTAGAATTCAGCAGTATGTAACCTTGGGAAAGTGTTACTCCAAATCACTGGCTTCTTTAAATGCCAGAATTCACAAAAAAAGCCTAAGTATCTTTATTACTTATTTTCTAACGATTTCTTGGAGGAAGCTTGGCATTTCAGCACTGCATGATTTTTCTCGTTGCTCTGAAAACTGCAATCAGATTCACCCCAAAGCTACTGAACTTGCATCAAAGAATTCAGTTTTAAAGCTTAGAAATGGCCTTTTCAATAGAAGTGTTAAAAATAACTTAGATTTCCAGAGTGCTTTTCTTCTGAAAAACTCATAAAGCCTTTACATGATTTGGTGGTGAAAGGATTTCTTATCCAGGAGGCTTTCTTTCCTTGTGTGTCATTTGATAAAGTTTTTCAAAGTTTAAATGTATTTCTAAATATCTCTCATCTTTTGTTGTGCTTTCAGGTTTAACACTTTTTAATTTAACTTATTATAGACAACTGCTCCTAAAAAAACAAACAAACAAAAAAGAGCAAAACCCAAACAGCCTAATAGCTGCATTGATTTTCTTTGTCTGCTTGTTGTTGTTTCTTTGGATGGCATTTTGCTCCCACTCTGTTCTTCTTGTTTACTTGCTCCTACTCATCCTTGCATTTCATTTGGTGCTAGGGTTGCTGAGTTTCTTCAGTTCTGATTTTCCAAGGTCCCAGGTCCCAGTGAAAAGTCTTAGTTTGTAGTAAGAGTCTCTTATCTTACCTACTGCAGTATGGCTCTCCTAAGAAGTTAAATCTGTTCCTTCCAGTTGTGTGAAGGTTGACTCTATTATCTGTCTTCCTGTCTTTTGTGTAAGGTGCATCTGTATTTGTTTTTGTTTCAGGGAACTTGACATATATCCCTACACCCTCAAAATTTCAACTTGGAATATTTTTTAATATTTCTTTAGTTTCATCCACATTATCCACATGATCAATTCTGCTTTAACTATATACAATAAAGGCAAGTATTTTCATTTCCCAAGTTCTTTATTTTTTTTCCTATTATAAGAGCAAAATATATTCATTGGAAAAAAAAGTTAAACAGTCTGCATGTAATTCTACCTCAACAAGAGTAACAATGTCCATGGCTTTCCCACATTTGTTTTTGATTTAAAGAAATCAAGATTGGGATTATGTGTGACTGGGATGAAGTTAGAAAAAATTAGAACCAAACAACCTGTGCACTGTGCATGAAGCACCTTCATAAGGAAAAGGCTTCTGGAGGATCTTGAACTTTTTGTTTCCATAAATCATCAACATAAATAGAGTCCTTACTCTGTGCCATGGTAGGTGTAACAGGGACCTATATCATCAAAAAAATTAGCATCTAATTGAGAAGAATGAAAATGAAATAGTAAATGAGAAGTTAATGATGAAACACTGTGACTCCAGCATTGCCTACATGGCATGTGGGAAATAAGCAGGATGGATACATAGACTTCTAGATTCAAAGAAGAGAGGTAGGCTCACGTGATATGGGCAAGTTTTAGAGTGACAAAAATGACTTGCACAGTGATCAGCTGGTATTCAGACAAATCAAGGGGAAAGTGCTTTCTAGTCAAGAGGCAACAAGGCAAAGGGATCAAGAGATCATGCTGAGTGCTTGTGGAAATGACCAGAGTGTGTGTGTGTGTGGGGGGGGGTGGAGGGTTGAATGCCAGGATGAAAACAGGTTGTGTGCTGTGGGCAGAGGAAGCCATGGGTATGAGTCTTTATTATCTATAGTTGGTTTCTCTAAGGAGAAAGCTTTGTTGAAACAATTCAGTGTAGTTAGCTTCAGGATGTTAAACATCTAATAAGTAAGAGTCTTTGATCAAGATCAGACACTGGGAATTTTAAGGCCAGGATTTGGTAGTTCATGATAATTTGTCATGAAGTTGGGTACAAGGACAAAGAGAGAGAGAGAGAGAGAGAGAGAGAGAGAAAGAAAGAAAGAAAAACACCACAACTAAAGGAATGTCTAATTTAGATATGTTTAGTAGGTTAATGAAATGGTGAAATGGTTTGGGAATAAACTTACCAAGAAAAATAAAGTATGCAAAACCTGGACACTGAAAAGAGCATGTGCTGACAACTGAATGGCTAAAAATTCAGTGGATTGGATATGTCACGCAGATGTGATCTTTATGAACTCTCTTGTTTGAGTACATGACAATCTGGTGTAAGTAGACTGAGAAACTCATTATGAGACTATACAAATATCTTAAACCAAAGTAGGAATGATGAACACCTTCTTTTTCATGCAATCGGTTTATATTCAAGAGCATATGGCTGTAGAGATAAGAAATCATGAATGCACCTATCTGGTAAAATACACACATAAATTTATTTTTCCAATTATATTTATTGAGATGATGTTGGTTTATGCCATTGTATTTGTTTTCAGGGGTATCAGTTCAGACCTCTGCAATTGAAGTTTGTATACCATGCCCACCACCAAAACCCCAATAATCCCTCATGTATTCCATTGGGCTCCCTCCCTCTCCACTCTTACCCTCTACCCTCCTTTCCTGGCTGCTTCAGCTTTGCAGTCAGATGTCAAGGACTGCAAAAAAAAACACATATATGTCATGATGGCTAGTGCTTGGACTTACCTTGTGTAGCAGACCTAACCACATAAATTGCCAGATAAGATCTGGACAGTTTAACTCATAAAGGTAGTTGCAGGAAAGGGAATGTAGATAAGTCCTCAAGCATACTTCTATTCTCTAGAGTCTGTGTTGTCATAATATTTCTAAAGACACATGGGTTGTGACCTTACTATTCTGATTTCTATAAACCATACTGAACATCATACATCTAGAGCAAAAACCCTGCCCTAGTGTTTCGTACTATCAGAGTCTCTTGATTTTCTACTAATAGCACCAAAGTTGAAGCATTTAATAAATTCTGACACATTTGGTTGATAATCTGATCAGTCAATGAGATGGGAAGAATAAAATATATATGTAAGGTTGGGGAAAATAATTCATAGAGTTGTAAAGTACGTTTGGAGCACACTGATGGAAACTGCTTACTTAGTGAAGTCTTTTCTCCTGCTACAGGTTACATAAAAATACCTCTCCCTTTAGCGCCCTGCCAAAAGATTTGGAATTTAAAATTAATGGAGTTTTAAAAAAAAATTAGTTGGGGTTCAATCATCGAGACTTCCTGGCAGTTACAGACAACTTCACAACACATTGTCTGTAAATGGACACATGGGTAGAAGGGCTGTATTGCTTCACAATTCTCATCCTTCCTCTGAGGATGTTGACTGGAGAAAGTCAATCATGCTTTAATAAATTATCTTCATTACTTGTGGGCATCTGAAGGAGCAGTTTTCACATGGTTCTGAATCTTGTCACTAGTCAAGGGGCAGGGAAGTAATGACCAATGAGCGAATCCACCACTGGATAGCATGTCTTGGTTATTTCTCTAAAGAAATTGAGAACTACAATTAAATCTCTATGAGCAGTGTGGGTTAGCCACAGGGATTGCTTTGACAGAGCACCAGACGGGGCTTGCAGTTCCTCCCGAGCTCTTTTCAGCCACACAGAGATAGTGATCCACGCAAAAACCACGTTAGGTATGTGTCACCATCTGAGTCAAGCACCATGTGGGGGTGGAAATGTGCATAACAAAAATTTAAGTCACAGTTTAACAAAGAGAATGAACAAAATGTCTGTTAAGGGTGGAGGGTGGAAAGCATGCGGGCTTTAGGTGGAGTAGGAGGGGAGCTCTGAAACAGCCTGGGATGATATATTTAGTGATGAAAGGCGAAGTTATTACCCCTCTTCTAGGAAATGAATCAAGGCTTGGAAGAAGAGGTGGGAGTTTTAAAACATATCAGAACAGAGAGAAAGAGTTCCATGAGCTGTGGTGGGGGCATGAAGAGATGTTCCAGGCAAACGTTAATCCACGATTCTCTTAGGACTCAACGGGGTTTCACCAGCACAACCTGGCTGAGGGGAGATGTTAGTTTAGTTATTGATGATGCTTTGTGTGTGACATATTGTAACATTCATTTGAGAAGGCCTATTTTATTTTCTCCTTAAATTTCAGGAAACCACATGCTCAACCTTCTCTCCCCTTTCCAAAAGACCTTCCCATCAGCCCCGATGCCCTTATTCTTCAATAAGGACTTTTTTTTACCAGATTTTTTTTATTTATATATAAATTTCACAACATTGTAATCCCCAGGGTTTACCCCCCTCCTCTCCCCCCTCCCCCCTTTCCCTCCTGCTCAAAGTTGTTCTCTTCAGTTTGGTGCTTAGCTTGTTTTAACTTTTCCCCAAGTCTTTTGTTTATTTTTTCACTGCAATAAGGACATTCTATTGAAGAATCTATACTGGGACATTCTACCAGTGTAGATATACTTTCATGATTTTTTTTAAAAAAGAAAGCAATGGTTTTATTTATTTTTATAGTTATATTTTTGGATCACTGATAGTTGTGGTTCATGCTCTGGAGGGTTTCCTTACTTCTCTTGATATACTTCTGTCTTTAAGTCTTTCTGATGCACATTAAATGCTGATCCCTTACAAATATTCCCTGATCCTTCTAATTTGATTGTGATCTCTCCCCCTTCTCATCCTGGATACCTGTAGCTAACTAGTGTTTCTTGAGCATTTATCTATGAGGAGCCCGGGACTGAATAAGATAGGATTTTCCCCTCTTGTGTTCCTACATACTGTGCTTTGGGCTACTCATTCCATTATGAGAGGTCGGTACTTTCCAAAGTTTGAGAAATCACTGCAGTCTATATAGGACAATAAAATCACAGATATAGTCTCAGTATTTTATAAACATTTTTGTAAAGTGAAGATGATAGAAAGCACAACATCATGAGGCTGGGCCAAGGATACAATGAGATGTGACTTAGAGGGGACTTGTGAGCTGGGGAGGCTTGTGAAAGTGTAATAGTAATATCACCATTTGTTGTATAGATCAGGAGTGCCTCTTCCAGTCCTGGAGGGAAAGAGACCTAGAGAGCAAACGTTCCTTTAGCTCCTGACAGTGCTAGGTGCTAGTGACTTTTCAGGCCATGTCTGCCCTCTCGTGGTCACAATCCACAGTCATTTTATGGGAGGGATGCCCAGAGAAGGTGGGAGGTTGGTCTGGGTAGGCAAAAAAAAAAAGTGTTCAGCAGGGAAATCAGGCCTGTTTCCAGCTCTGTAGGAGATACTCTGAACATCTTATTTAAATGTTTTCAGAACCTAGTTGACTGGAAGACACAAGGTTTTGAGTGTGAAGAGACCTGACAGTCATTTGCCAGAACTTGAACCACACTCCTATCGCCTCACTTCTATTTGCATAATACGAACAATAATACCTAATTTGAGAGACTTTGTGAAGTTGAAATCAAACAATTTATATAAAGTAGTAAAGTATGTGGTACATATTATACACTTAAAAAAGGCTTTTATTGCCTTCAAATTTTAACTCATTTCTGAGTTTATATTAGCAGGTTACTTGGGAGGGGGAAATACATATTCAATCCTCATTCAAATACTTTAGATATTTTCCCAACAGCAAATGTTCCCTCTCTAACCCTTTCTGAGGAAAAAATATTGTCTTAGAATTGTAATTACAGGGTTTGAGAAGTCTGCCCATGTAACCCTGATTTCAGTGTTCCTCTCAGATCTGATCTGGGCCTACCAGCCACTTTACTGGGGATTATCTCCTGCTGAGTAGGGCTTTTCAATGGAGCATCCTATGAGCCTTCGAGATAAAGGGTTGTCTTATTATCTAGTATATCCCCAGAACAGGCAGGTTTTCTTCCAAAGCAGACCACAAATAAGGTTTACTAGGTGATGGTTCTCCCCACTTTCCCTTTGGTCCATCCTTCACATCCAAAACTTTCCATCCTTCACATCCCAAACTAAGGGACTGTGTGGCCAATCACATCACCCACTCTGTGCTTTGCTAGAAAGTGGCCTGTTTGAGGAAGGAGACATAATTTGATATTTCCATGTTGGACTTTTAAATTCTATTAACATTTTTAAGGCATTTGACGGGATTAAAATCTCACAGAAGTAATATACTGAATAACTTTTGCAAGTCACACAACCTTCCAGAGATATGCTGTCATCTGCTGACACTAGTTTACAAGAGCCAATTATGTTTCTCATTTCATCTTTTCAATTGGGCAGAGTTCTGAAGGAGGTTAAAGAATGATCCAATCAACTATCTGGAAGAAAACCATGCCTAGCAGGAGGAGTAAACACATGTCGGGATGCTTGTGAAACATCAAAGAGGCTGGTCTGACTAGAAGAGAGTAGGCAGCTGAGGTCTAAAGGTGTCAGGCTCTGTAAAGACTCTGGTTTAAGTCTGATGGGAAATAGGGCATGAGTGGGAGAATGAACAGTACAATGGGTAGTAGAGCCACCTGGTTTCTGTGTGAGGACGAGGCTGAGGGATGGCAGGATCTGAGGCACTCTAGTAGTTAAAGGTCTTGAGAAATTGAAAGGAGAAGAATCATCAGAGACTAAAAGCAAATAGGCAGCAAGTAGAGATTAAGCAAGAAAGGTGAAGGAAGAAAATATTGCAAGAATAGAGAGTAATCAACTGCCTCAAATATTACTGATAGGTCAACATAAGAACATAGAATTGACTATCTCTTTAGCAACATGTGATGGGATAGCCTATATCTAGTGTGTGTTAATTTATTTATGCTTTTTTCATACCAATGTTATGATACAATACTCCTCTTAGGTTGAGGGAGTGTGATGTCTTATTTACTGTCATGTCTTGTTATACAGTCAGTGCTCAGTGAACATTTGTGAAATGAATGTGTAAATATATGGGTAAAGGGATATTTTTGATTTAAGCTGCCCACAGTAAGGTTGCCATTATCCTTGCAGTAAGGAGATTATCTTGGTTTGTCCAGAGGAATCCAATTTAACCACAAGGATCCTTATAAGAAGGAGCCAGAAGGTCCAGAGTACATATATAATTAAATTATATATTTATATATAATTAAATTATATATTTATATATAATTAAATTATATATTTATATATAATTTAAAAAACCCACAAAATCCACTGAAGAACTGTCACTCATGTTAGTTTAAACAATTTGTGTTGTTAAAAGCCACTGTTTGTGATCATTTCTTCCAACAGTAATAGGGAACTAATATAAATGGCTTTCTGTGCCTTCTTCTCCTTTCAATTTCTCACAAATCTTCTAATTCTATTTTAATTAAAGCCTGATTACTTTTCCCTCTTCCTGTAGCCCATGGGATTTATAAGGCTATGTACTAAATCAATATTTTTTCACTTATGTCCTCAAAGACCAAGATGGTTCTGGGAACATAGCTAGTGCTAAATTAATATTTGTTGGATGAATGGTTGTCAAACATATGGAAATACTACAGTTGATTTTCTGTGTTTCTCAGAGAACACATTGTGATGAAACAGTAAGTATAGTATTTCTTTGAAGGCCAATCTCAATTAGTTATTGCTTTTTTCCTCCATAGTATTGTTCTTAGTTTGAGTTAAATCTGCTTAATTTTGTACACCTGAAAAATCTATTTTTGTAAAGCACTCTCTTACCTTGGCATTCTTGCAAGCGTAAGACTTTTTTTGACCAAAACTTTAAATAAAGACTTTCTTACCATTCTCTCCTCTCAGAACTATCAGGTTAATGACCTCAAACTACCCAGAGCTGGTAGGTGAATCAAAATAATTCTGTTTTAAAGATATAAATACTAGGCTTTTCTTGGTCTTAGCATGTATCTGAAATATCAGGAACTCAAGAAGAGGGTCTGGTTCTCCAGTAATTTTGAACTTGAGAGACTTGAATCTGCTGTAAGATGAGGTGCAATGGTTACTGTCTCCACTAGATGTCGGGCTTTTACTCTCCGCTCTGATAACTGAGTAGAAAACTTTCGAGTCACACCTCCCAACTCTCTCTTCCCTCCATTTCTTACCTCAAGGGAGTTTTGTTTTGGGTCAAGTACTAGACTATGTGTTTTCACAGGAGTTATCTTACAGAACTTCAGAACAACAGTTGGTGTAGTAATGCAAGTTAAACATTATTCCCAATTCACAGATGCAGAAACTGAGACTCCAAAGCCTTGTCCTAATCATTTAACCATGCTGCCTTAATGTAGTTGGTTTAGTTAACTGACTTGCATGTAAAAAGAGTAAAGTCAGTATTTATTTAACACATTAACAAGAAGCTTAAACCTAAATGTTGAACCAGGTGAAGTTTTTGAGTTCCTTTGAAAGTAACTGTATCACTATAATTTTTTTTTGTTTCTATACTCATAAAAAGGTAAGGAAAAATAAAGAGTGAACAAAGAGGGGACAATTAGGCCTTTCAGTCTCCATTTCAATGAGAATGTTCACGTTTTATTGACTTTATATGTTGGTTCATCCTTTAAGATTTGGTTTTGAAAAATGATTCCCCCCCCACCATTCACGTATGGGAAGTGTTCACCAAGGGTCACCCCACACACTGAGAAGCAGTTGTATTATTTTGTGTCAATTTTTCATCTGTTAATATGTTATCACCACTGTCTTAAATATAGCACTTCACATTTATTTTTAGAGTTTTCCGTTGAAGAAAAAGAGATGTTTTTTTCTAAAAAAAAAAAAAATTAAGCCACCAAAACAATTACCTTGAAAATCCAAAACCCATTTAAAAAACAAAGATCCTGATACAAACATTCTCTTATCTATTCCTTTTTTTCCTCTTCAAAGTCAATGGACTACATTAATACAAATGATGGGACTGAAAATGAAAAATTCCTGCTTTTTAGCAACCTCTGCCCTGAACCAGGGGCATGATTTTATGACAAAGGACACAGGAGGGTTTGTAAAATGTTTTTTAATTGATGGGAGAGGTGAAGTGGACTTTTGTGCTGGCTGGTTGTTGTATATTCCTGAAACCTCCCAGCTTGCTGCCCTCAGCTTAAAGATGGTTAGGGAAGTGAATATCGTAGAGACTGGGCATCAGCTTAGTAAGCTTGCTTGATTAATAGCATTTTTCACTTTAAACTGCTTAGGATCAAAAATGGGAGGGGGCAGGTTAAGAAAAGAATGTCAAATATATAAGATTGAAAACACAGCAATGGTAGGAACAAATTAGAAACACATTTTCATCGACAGGATTGAACAACCAAAGGAAACAACCTTTCTCTCCTTGACATTTTATTTTTCTTGGGAGTTTTGAGACCCTTGAGAATATCCTTCAGAGCTGTAACCTCTGGGCAAAACTACCAGATCACCAAGTCTCTCACAGCCTCTCCACCACTTTAGTCCCCTTGAACTTCACTCCATTTTATTCCTTAACACTGTTGTTTTCAGTTGCAAAAGGTGATAGCATTCTCAAAGATTTTGCAGATATCAAACCTCTCCTGCTAAGTTTTCAGTGACTTTCTGAGCTCTTAGGGCAAAATGGAGCAGAACTAAGACTGGCATTTTAAAGGATGGAGGAGGCCATTTGCAAAACAAACCATCTTGTTTGAAATAGTCATTCTATTTCCCAGTTTGCTCAATTTCTCTAGTATTAATATTTCCATGTGCATTTACATGCATATTTGACTATTCTCTAAAGAAGATTTTTATTTCTTTTCACAGGAGTGTGAAAACCTAGTTTCGGAGATGCAACCTCATGGAAGAAAGGTGACTGAAGGATTATAGTAAATGAGCTCATATGGCCCTGATTGCCCCTTTTGATAGCCAACAAAATCATTTTATATCTTGAGCCACACTGACTATTAACTTTTAAATTTGCAGCACTTAACTCTTGAGGTATAAGATGTTATAACTGCTCTCTCCCCCAGTTTGAATGTCCACTTCTTGAAGTCGGGGACCCAGACGAGTATCTGCCCCTGACAGTAAATATGTGCAATGGAGAAGGGGCATATTCAGATGCTAGAGAGTTCAGAGTAGGGTGACAGGTCACAGCAAGGCAGGGTGTGTGAGGCACACTTTTGAAGTGTTGAAGACAACACCCCAGTCTTAATATTCCAGTGTGTCTGCAAGAGTCAAGATTTCTGTCACCTTTCCCTCCAGTTTCCATCTCTATCCACTGTGGGTTAGCATGTCTGCAGAGAGGTCAGCACTCTCCTCTCTCATAAGCTATTCAAAGTAACTGAAAGCACTCAGTATGTTAAGTTGTGGACACAGAAATCTAAGTGAGTGGAAACTGCTATTGCATTTTTACTAAGACTGTATTATGTTAAACCTGTCCTTTTTTTCTTTCATTCCTCCCCTTTTCTAAGGTTTTTCAAAAAAGGAAAGAAAAATTTAAATACATAGAGAATGAAGAGGAGAGGTCTTTGAAAGTGAAATGGGCTAAAATGAAGTGGGTATTTTAGTGTTAATGAAATAACTGGCAGATTTCTGGTTTAAAAGCATTGAGGACAAGGACAATAAAGCAAATAAAAGTCCTACTTTTTGTACTCAGAAAGTGATAGTTTATTGACTTAGTGGATTTTCAACTCAGTCAAATTGTCTTCTTAAAGGACAACTGATGTCTTTTTTTATGAACAGTATTTTTTTTTTCACCGCAGTTTTTTTAAGTCTCCAAATATCTTCACGTCTAGGTGGGCTTTTGTATATTGCTTTGGCGTGAATGCAGATGGTTTGCAGTTTTCTTTCTATGCCCAAATTTCAGCATTTTCTTCCATAGCCATGCTTTGAGCTGAACCACTAATTTTTATTTATAATAACTTACTAAGTTTATGCACCTCTTCCAGATTTTACTGAATAGTAATAGGAGTATTAAAGGTTGCAATTCACCAAAGGATAAAGTGTGCAGAATGTGCCAGAGATAAGCCTCACCTGGTCACAATTTTGGCTATCACTGGCCTTGACTGGCATTACCTGTAAATTACAGAGATATTATTATCAGCATAGGTATGTTTCAATCAAGTGGTACTATGCATATTTCAAAAGATCCTTTGTACCTGAGGAACCTTCCAAGCAATGCTGCATTCTGGCTGGTTACTACCAGGAGACAGAGAAGGAAATCTTGGAAAAGTTTAGTCAGAACTGGTGGGCTTTGGTTGACCAGGTAGGTGCCGATGTCATGAATCATGGGACAGGAAAGAGAACAATCTGTGCACATATGTAAGTTATCTTGGATTTGAAAAGAACTCCATGGTATGTATTTTCTGAAAAATAAATCCCATAATATTTTATTTGCATATCTAAACACAGTTGAAAATGTTAATTGTTATAGGCACAAGGAGAATGAAAAAAGATGTTTAAATTATGTTCCTTGCAAGCTGAGTATTCCAAAAGGAAAAGATGAGTTCTGAATGCATGCACTCCTGCATTCCATAGTTCATGTCAGCATGTTAATGATATCATGGTTAAAGAAACCATATCTAGTTTGTTAATACTGAATGTTTATTTTGAAGGCTTTCCCTTGAGAAAATACAGTTGTTATATTTGAAAATATGCACCTTCTTAATATTCCAGAAAATGGATATGCAATATCCATCCACCTCCCCTCTCAAACCCTCCATTCCAGAACAAGCAAATTGACCCTTCACTGCACATTACCATCAATAAGAAAAGGGAGGTATTTAATGCTGTGGGTCAATCTCTGCATGGAAACTAGAATTGGTATAGCCCTCTTATTGACAACAGCCAGTGGTGTAATGTGGAAAAATCTTAGCATTTCAGGGTTAAAATTCCCTCACCTGTAGAATAAAAAGGATAAGCCAGATGATTATCACAGTCTCTTCAAGTTGAGTTGCTAACATTGTAGTTCTGAGGCAGCAGAAAGCCACAATGAGAGTGTCACAAGTACAGATTCTATTCTTTGTCTTTTCAGAGAGATGACATGCACATTATAGAATAAAGATATGGCTGAATTGTGAAGGGAAAGGAGAAAGAAAGAAAGGTGATCATAGCACTGCAAGAATTTGTAACAAAAAGGGGAAATTTAGTTAAAATTAGTTAAAAACTAATTTGTTGGTGCATCAAAAGAAAGACATGATGTATGGATAGGTAGTGGAAGAAAAACTGACTTTAAAAAAACAGACAATGTTTCTATATAACCCAAACCAGTCTACATAGTATCTATTTTATTTAAAATGTTCCACAATCCACAGCACTTAGGGAGTGAGAAATTTTGATGACTATGTTTGTTAATAGATATTTAATTTAACCTTTTATATCATATAATTTAATGGGAAACTTTCAGAACAGTATACATTTCCTTGTTTTATGAAACAGAAGACAAAATGGAATACACAATTTCAATTTACCTAATCCTTGGGAACATTAGTATTAGTTATGGCACAGTTTATGTTTGATTTGTTCACTGTACTCCTTTAAAGCTGTAGCTGCAACTGGAGACAAAAGATTGAATTAGATTGGGGCTGGAGGAGTGTAGACACAGTTGTGACCTCAAAATGTGTTCATATTTTATCATTGTTTCTCAGAAACTCTTGCATCCTACTCATTAGCCTCCTTTTCATGAAGGTGTCCCTGAGACCAAGAGTTACTGAAGTGTTTGGCATAATAACCACTAGTGAATGATCTGATGAAGGCCATCTAGCTGGCTTTGGCTGCTTGCTAGTGATCACTGTTTATACACCTCCTCTTCTAGACCATAGGCTTCCTGCCCACATGGGCTATACTCTCACTGGCCTGTGACTTCTTTCTGTACTTGCTTCTCCAGGGCTTCTGCTTTGAGGTACACTACCACCCTAATAAAATAACCATTCAGGTCTCTCTTTCCTTCTGGTTGGCGCATCAACCAAATGTGCTATTATTGTCAACTTCAGGTATGACTCCAAAATTGGGTATACTGATAGCTGGGTGTTTAAGAACCAGTGCCTTTATGCTAAAGAGAAACTTCAAGTGCTTACCAAGCCCATCTTTAATATCAGCCATTACTATAGTCAGTCAAACATGCTGCATTTATCATTCCAAATAGAAATAGTTTTTCTTACATTCAGTGAGCTCCTATTCTGCTGTTAGGCTGGGTCATTAGGGTTGATGGTGCACAAGAAGACAACAGTGACATCATTACTGCTTATGAGGAAATCTGGCAGCCAGAAAATCTGGCTGTGTGCTAAATAAATAATATTCAGTCTGAAACCACATAACTGATAAGAAGTAAATCTGGGTTTTTCCAATAATATTTGATATATACATTCTTCTCAAAATTAGCTATCATGTGAAACCAATAGAATCATTATAATAATAAGTTCAAGGCAGTATCTGTTGAAATTCAGGATATGTTCCTTGTTTCCTATTGTTTACACAGAGTCAGGGAAGTCTTGGTTTTTTGCATGTATAAGCATGACATTGAAAATCTTCCCAAATTTACTATGTGGTATAAAACTTGCTATCAGTATGTTTTCTTTGCTTATGTGCATTTTGTTTCCATACCTATGAATTGATTTCAAATTCATTTACTTTGTCATTTGCTTTTCATTTTTGACTGATATATTTATTTCATCCAGAATGCTATATTAAAACCCATTTATACCTATTTTATGTTATGACTGTCTTTCTAGGTACCAGCATTTTCTGAAAAACTAAGTTGTTATTTGCGTTATGTATCACATAAAAGGTATAGAATTTTATTCAGAAATTTTGTTGTATTTTATATTTATTAATTTCAATGTACTTATTAGTGGTTATATAGTTTTATGCCTTTTGCTCAGAATTGTCAGAATATTACTACATCTACCGATTATTTTTGTGCTCATTCTAGTAAATGGTATATAATAATTTTATGAGTAAAATAATATTTCTTATACAAAACCACAATGAAATCACTTTTAATGCTTAAACATGATAAAAAGTATTGCGTTTCCTCCAAAATTTGTTCATAAAATCTAGAAATATATTGTAGTTTGGTTTGTCTTATATTTACTCAATATGTCAAGAAAAAGAGGCTTCTATCTTGTCTTTTATTTGTTGAACATTTATTTAATATTCCCTGGGTGATTGTGAGAAGCACCATCACATCCAAAACAGTTCAGTTTAAGTCTCCTTCTGGTACATTTTATTAGCTAGCACTTGTATAAATTCACAAAATACATTGTGGCATTTTCCAAGTCCACATAAGGGCACTTTTTCATGTTTTTCTTCATTCCACCATTGTTTTCTCTTAACTACATACCTCATTACAGAAATGATATGGTTGCAAATGTTAACATTTTAAATCAATCCAAATTATAATATTATCCAACAAAGTAAAGAGGACCATTTTTCCAGGAAATTTTAACTCTTGTGTGATTAGAGCTCTGTAGTTACAATGTGTGATGGTGACTTTCATTTTGTGATTTAAAAAATGTTTTAAAATTTCTACTTTATATTCACTTCCCTTTAACAGTTTTAACTGGTTCAAAGTTAGGTGCACAAAGAAAGGGGAAAATAGTCTGTTTTTAAGACAGAGGAAAAATGGTCTGTTTTTATGGTGGTAGTATAACAGTGTAGAAATGCCTTGTTTATTAGAGCTTGAGATTTATACCACCATCTAATTCCAAGGGAGATTTGAGGTGGTAGATAGAAATGTTGACTTTGCTCTTATCTGGGCACCTTAAGATATAATTTATGCTGGCTGCTTTGTCCCATATATTTGCCACTTTTTGGTATCTGGTGATTAATGTCTCTAAGTGGAACAAAACCTGTATTGAAGATATAAAGCCTTCTCTCTTCTGTGCTGTCTTTTCAAGCACTAAGAAAACTGCAAGAGGAAATGAGTTGAAATTGGACACTAGGTACAAAAAATTGGAGTGGCTGTTTTAATTTTAAAGAAGAACTCATGTTGAAAGATAAACTCACCCATCCAAGGCATTCCCACTTGAATACTGCTAGTCTCCTGCCCCTACCACTTTGTACTACCTGTACACATCACACTTGAAAACACATATAAGCAATGCAACTTATATATTCATCTTTCTTTCCAGCTTGCTATTTCATATCACACATAGGGAAGTAAAGTGGGCAAGAAGAAAAGGAGGTAGAGGAAGAAAATGGGGCAGGAAGGAGGAATGGCTGCTCAGACATTTTAATTGTGTTTTTTCAGGTGAGTGATGTGCAACACAATTTGGGGGGCAGGTGGCTGATGGATGTTTTTCAGCAGAGTTGACTAGATGTTTTGTCTCAGCCATTCCCTTTGGCAAAATGATGAGGTCATTTAAACTGTCCTCACTGCTCCTACGATTCTCTTTTTGTGCTACTCTTTCTTGTGCTTTTGTGTTTCCTGTTTCCTTTAGGTACTCTTCTAGGAGCACCACCCACCTTGCTGAGCAAGGAAAGAGGGAAAGAGGCCATACATCAAAGGAGAGCAGCCATGCAGAGGGTGGCATCGAAGTTTGAGAACTCTTCTTTGCATGGGTTGGGAGCCGCAGCCTGCGGCACCTAGTTGAACAGCCAAGCAGTGGGGAGCCCTGTGGGCCT
This sequence comes from Uropsilus gracilis, assembly GCA_004024945.1. Lineage (NCBI taxonomy): Eukaryota > Metazoa > Chordata > Mammalia > Eulipotyphla > Talpidae > Uropsilus > Uropsilus gracilis. Next base: position 31,094 of record PVHY01008895.1, on the reverse strand, counting down.
GGCTCAGAACCCACAGGCCCTGTAGGCCTCAGCAACTGTATTTGTAACATTGTGCAGTGTGTCTATTGAGGGGTTCCAAATCAGAATTGCTTGTGTTTATTCAAATATCATTTTCCTGAACTCTCTTATGGACCAAGAAAACCTTATATAGACAGGCTGCATGACCCTGAGTTTGTAATAATCCCCCCAAATGATCTTGGGGGGTTGGGTTCTCATCTAGATTATCTCTTACCATTCAGCACTAAAAAAACCAATCTATGATTCTAAGGGCACTTGATTTTTGTCTTGTTTTACTTCCTTTAAAGAGGGGCTCTGGATCACAGCTATCTAGCAGGAACTCCCCAAGAGCCTCATCCTCATCAGATGTTAAATCTTCAAGCATCTCTCAGCACATCATGTCTTGGCAAGCAGGCACAGTGTGCAGGTGCAGATGGGTCATGTCTCAGTGGCTATGGAACTGAGAGAAGAGCTGGTCCCCGTGTAGCCTGGCAACCAACCCCTGTTCATGGGCACCAGGAGACATCAAAAGACATGTAGGCAAAGCAGGGTGAAGTGGCATGGGATGGGATGAGATGGGAGGCAAACTCCACGATTATATTGATATTAGATAGAGATAATAGAATGGAGAATCAGGCCAGGCTGGAAGGAGAGCATTCTGGATGACATCAAGATTATCAGGAAGCTGGGGAAGGAGGATGCTGGGTCAGACTATGCTGAGGGTTCAGTGGGGTCAGAGACAGAGTCAGCTGATACCTGAGGTAGAGCAGATACTTTCAGAATGACCTGTGTTGCTGGGTTTTTGGGGCATTCTGAGGGGTGCAGAAATAGTCTGGCACCCTGAGAAACTCTATTGACGTAAAGTTCTAGAAACATAGCCAGCTCTCTGAGAGAAGCCGGATGATTTATGGAGGATAGGGCTCACTAAAAAAAGAAAACAAACTCAAGTTTTGGGACTCAGTTTTCTCATCTGTAAGATGTGGTTGCTGAGTTAGCTAATCCCTATGATATCTTCCAGTTCTATGTTTCTATGGAAACAAAACAAAATAAGAAACAGGAAAAAATACACAAGAAAGTTATGAAGGGAGATAGGATTTTTGAAAGGGTAAAAGTTGTTAAAGGGCAGAAGGAAAATTGACCAAATGAAATGAGCGCAGTTGATCAGATGTGGCAGGGTGGACAAGGTGCCTTTGACTTTGGTGCCCATTCTCTGGGGCTGGCATGACAAGAGAACAGAGAGCATGGGTGCTTAGTTTCAAAGTATCTATGGTAAAGGTTCAAGAAAAACCACTCAGCACAATCACTGCTTAGAGTACCCTCCAGATAAAATGATTCAGACCCCTCAGTCAACTTTCAAGACATCACCCTTGTCTGTGTAGCTTAGAGTGAAGATGTCCATGCAGGAAAGGGTCAGGAATATTCACTTTGCTCTCATTCTCAGCGATGCTGCACATTAACCCTTTCAAAGACAGATACACAATTCACAGCATATGTACAAGTCTCAATGCATTGAAGAAAAATTCAAAGAACATATTCTATTCTGCAGCTTCAGGTCCCACAGTGCCCTCAGTTTCTGGTTTGGACAGAGAGCTCCTTTGGAGAGGCAGGGGCAACTGCCCACACATTACAAGCTGACCCAGTCAGGAGGCATGTGGCTTCTTTAGCAGAAGTCTTAACTCTGGAATGCAGTGTGCTATGAGGTACCCTTCCCAATGCATCTTCTTCCCCACATTATCTAGAGACTCAACCAGGAATGTTATCTCTATCACCAACACACAGCCCTCCTTTTTTGTTTTTTCCACTTGATTTCATTCTGGACAAATGGCCCATTTTGGTAGTTAAAATGAGAAGACCCTAAAGGAAGAGATTTTCACACACGGTTACCTCAAGTCATGCTTAAAATGTCAAGGGCATTTGGACAAACACAGAAGGAAAAAAAGAAATTGAACATTGTTAAGAGGATGGATTTTTTTTCTTTTTCACAGAAGTCAAGCAGCATTCTCCTTTTTTTTTTTTTTTTTTTGGTGACCTTGGTGTCACTGCAACAATACTTTTGATGTACTGAAACTTCTTTAAGTTAAAATAAACCTTTGGGTTGATATCTTATTTCAGCAGCCACCGAGCAGTGCTGAGATTCATTTTTAAACATTCTGCTGAATTTGGTCTAAGGTATGTTGAAGGAAATAAGATCTTTGAGTTTTACTGAATCCTTTTTTGAGAGTGTTTATAAATATGGAATACGCCCAATCCCTGGACCATGCATCCAGATCTTCCCAGATGTGGAGTGATTTCCAGGTCCCCAGAATGCCAGATGTTAAGTATCTCATATTATGGTCTGGAAAATATCTTCAGTAACTCTACACCTTGTATTCTCCACATACTGCGCAGTAGTACAGACAGTGAGCTGACTACTTTCTTGGAGGTCGGACAAGTGATGTCTGGGCCCCGGAAAGAGCTGGAGAACTCCGGGGTTGGTAGGCCCTATTGCTCACTGGGCATCTCTGTGACTCTGATTGGGTTCAGTTTTATTATGTTTTCCTCCAGGAGATTTTAAAAAAAGTTGAAACCCTCTCAAAATGAAGCATGACCATTTCAATCAATCTAAAATGAAGAGGAAAACTGGAAATTACTAGCAGTAGACTTCAGATATACAGGCGTGGAGGTGACAATACATGAGGTCCTGACAAACCAAAACCCACAATAAATTGACTTCAAGTTGCTTTTGGCTAGGCTCAGGCAGGAAACACCCTCCTGGGCTCAGAATTTATGTCAAGCTTGATCTGTTTTCTACATCACCAATAATATTGATACAATGTCAAAGTAGAACCAAGCTCTGAAGTTGGTTGACCAACATTTCCTGTGGTGAGGAAGGTGATTTCCCTCAATTTTAGCTGAATAGTCTTTTATAGCATCTGGTTCAGGCTACAGAAATCACAGGATCAGTATTTAAGTGGATTTCTTTTTATATCCAAGTGTAGCAGCCCACCCCAAACTATAACTTGTTAATTATCTTAGTTAAATCTTCTTTTCAATTCTCTATTTGCCAATCACTGTTCTCACTCTGTTTTTTTCCAGTGGTGACTTAATTTTTTACTGATTACCACTTTTTAAATATTATGACATTTTGATTATTTGATATCTCTTTTTTCCCCACATCTTGTTCCTGTACTATGCTGAAGGTTCCATGTTTTTCTTTCATTATACATCAGTTAGGAAAATTAGACTTTAAAATTTTCCCCCTTTGGTATTACTTGCTACCTCATAGTTTTAGAATGATACTCTTACCAGTTCTTAAGTACTGAAAGGGACTCCATTAACATCTTCTCTAGATTTTTATCTTAGAAATAAACTTATATAAATAAATTTATATAAATAAATTTCCATAAAAATGGAACAAAAGATAGTCTTTGTGTTCATCATAGCTAATTCAGTTTTCAGATTTGAAAATAAAGTCTAAAAACAAAGTAAATGGGCTAAAGAAGGCTCTTAAGAAAAAACCTCAAGAAATGTCTTATAATTAGTTAAGTAATTGTAGCAGGAGAACAATCATGAAATATCCATTACTAGAGAAATACCTTTTAATTTACTTATACTATAAAAATTCTGACACTTTAAAATAATGCTGTCTTGTGTAAGTAGGTAAAAGCATAATATTCTTGAATGCATTAAGAAAAACATGTACTTTTAATGTTTATATTTAAATATTCCATGTCTGTTTGCAAAGCTCTGCAAAAATTAATTATTAAAATGTATGTTGAAAAATGGATTTCTTATTATCTGAAATTCTCACATGTGCTTATGTGATAACAGCTTCAGTTTAGTGTCCTTAGAAGACCTTTTGTTACTAATCTAGGTCCTGGAACAAATGCTTAGCTGACACCAAACTACTGCAAAGTAACAGCATTAATGAGATACCGTCTGTCTATTTTTTCCTCTATTGTGTCATAAATTCTGATACCAGAAGTTTCAAATCAACTTTTTTCATTATAAGTGCCCAGGAGCTATAAAAGCAGATGTTAGCAGTGAAAGATACATTACAAAATCATGTACTAAACTATCCATTTCAGGAGACTTGATATATAGTGAACTTCTTAATTGTCTTCGAGATATTTTGTTTTGTACATAATCAACACTCTTAAGTTGTGTCAAATATGTTATGACTTGACAAATGTAAGCTTAGAAAACTTTCTATCATTAAAAAATACCTTTATTTACCTGAAAGCCATTAATGCCCATGAGATGCTCCACTCCAGTATTCTTTATATATAATAAAAAATTAGTAAGTTCCTTTAAAAGTAATATGGAAATATATTTTCATTGTGAAAAATGAATTGTTAGCGTTTGTTAAACAACCCTTTTAATCCTGGTTCCCTTCATATTGTTAACCACTGTTAACCATTGTTATTGGGCGCTATAGACATGATAGCTATAGACATGATATAGATAATGCCTTTCCATGTTTCAGGAGCCATGAAAATATTTAAGTACTAGCTATTTAAAAGTATAAAAAGTATTAAAAAAGTAAAAAAGTAAAAGTATTAAAAGTATAAAAATTTTAAAAGTATAAAAAGAAAACTGTACAATTGAAAAATAACACTTAAAAATATACTAACTGTAATATTAACAAATGTTGCATTCATTATCAAGTTGAAAACAATATATGGGGTAAAATTTTCTCACTTCACAAGTGTTTCCAATTATTAATAATTACCGAGAATTCATAGCTAATTGGAAATTTCATGTTACTTGAAACTATGTTTAAAAGTAAAATTTAAAAATTCTAACATGTGACAAAAATGGGATCATAGAAACATCATGTCTTTAAAATGATGACATTTTTGATGTTGGGGAGCCATGGGTCATAATGCCTTATCTTGACAACAAACATTTCTGAGAACTTGGGGTACTATTGGATAAGAGATGTGACTTGGTGTCTGCAGAGTTTTTTGGCACACAGGAAGAGCACAAAAGGTTGTCGTTGCGTGAATGATGTCAGAGAGTGACGTCAGCTTGAGTGATGTCAGTGAATCACACAGCCAGTAAAACAGGGCATGGTTAACAGATGACTGGTTTCCAAGTATCCTTCCATGAGATACTAATTCTGACAGCCAGGTCTCTGTTTCACCCTGGCTGATCAGCAAAGCTACATTGAATGAGAATCTTTTTGGGTCGGAAGCTCACATAGCAGCTTGATTAAATTCTGTTTCTAACAAAACAATTCTATTCATGTAGCTCAAATTGATGGTGTGCATGTTGGCTGCCTGAGTAATTTTTTTCTGTTGCTTCCTGTTTTTTGTTTTGTTTTATTTTTAAAATTTTTTTTCCCATGTGGGTACTGGCAGGAGATATTTACTAATTTTCTCCTTTTGAAAACTAGCTATCTTAGCTATGAAGGCCTGGCCTGCTATATAAGAAATAGGTGATTAATGCATTTTCTGAGCAAAGTCATTTTATGAAAACGTCCTTTGTTCTGCACATGCTCCTTGGTATTATGTTCAAAAGACCCCAATCAAATTACACATTGCTATTTTCAGAACTCTCTAGTATGTGGGCAATGTAAAATTTGTAAGTGTAAGAAAAGTGGCTTCTTTCATCTAGTCCTCCCTCTTCCTATTTCTTTGGGAAGATGTTTCAGATAGACTGGGTGGTAATTTTGCTTAGAGAGCATTTCATGGTCAATTTAGAGTACTTACATCTTGTTGATTTTCCTATTTAAAAAATGTCAAGCCAATTACTGGCTTTGAAACTGCAAAGCCTGCCAACAGAGCACATCTGTGCTATCTCTTTTTGGCCCCAGCAGGTCCTGGATAAGAATAAAGGGCTTGATCCATCTGGCTCTCATGGGGGCACAATGTTTACTGGCATGATGATGCTAAATACAAGCGGCGGCCCCATACAGGAAAGATGGGAAACTGTTTGGTCGCCTGATGTTTCATGTCATTCTAGACCTGAAGTCTGGGGATTGGTAGCTTCTGTATTGCCCACCGTGAGATTTGTTTTATCCAGACAGTGTTTTTCTTTGAAAATAAATTAATTACCAAAATCTTAATAATGTGTCTTTTATGTTGAAATAAATATGTTAGCCTCTGTGTAAAATTAAGATCTAGGGACAACAGTTTACAACTCCTACTTTGCAACAATCAGCTTGTTTAGATGAAACCTGTGTTCTTCTCTTTGCCATAAATGTCACAGGGGTGGGGGGCATTTCTTATTGTGGTTACACTATTGAACTTCTCCAACTCAGCCTGGCTTTGCTCACTTGTGCCCTGCTTGCACGGGAAGCCATTTAAATTTATGACCTCTGCTGTAGTCTATTTTTATTTAATTACTGTGATTTGACTTAAAGTGGCTAACTTAAAACTAACAAGAAGACTGTAGTCCAGTCTTACAGACGCTACATTTAAACTGGAGGAAAAAGGCTTAAGTATTCATTCATAATTCATGATTTCTTGCACACCTGCTGTGCTAAAGGTATCATGCTAGATACAGGAATACAATATAGTCCCAGTTCCTGCCTTTATAATTTTACAGTTCAGTGATAATATTATGATGATGACAAATTGTAGTTATAGTTTTTAATTCATAAACAAAATGGCAAATAATTACTCTGAAAAAGTAGCTAACTGCTATGGGGAAGTGGAAGAGGAAACCTTAATTTACAGAAAAGACCCAAGGAAATTATCAAAATTAGGATGCTCTAAAGTCTACCAATGTTGCAGGACTGGGAGACACACACAAGAATTACCTACAAAACTTGTTCTCTGCTATTAGAACTCAACTCTGAAGCTGTAATGAACATGTCAAACACCCTTCGATGACACTGACATCATCTCATCACTAAGCCATTAAGTTGTCTGCAGGAGCAGCAGCCTTCCCCATACTGTTTTATTATATCTTTGGGGAAGTCCCCGAATTTCTCTGGGCCTCATCATCTTCTCTAAGTGATCTTGTAGTATCCCCTCCAACACTAATATCACTTATGAATGAAGAAGCAAGAGATGCTTGACCAAAGTTTCAGAGTGCTAACAGGTATTGTTACCTTCTTTCATGGGCACCAAACTATCTTTGAAGGATGGAATAAATCTTGAAAGGAGAAATTTCAAGGTCTTTTTATTTCATTTTTTAATTCTTTGAAATCAGCAAGAAAGAAACCAGCTAGAAACCACTGGGAATATCTGGCTAGCACAATGAAATCCCAACTGTCACATTTAGGAGCCTGGGAGGAGAAAGTCACACACTGAAGATTTATTTCCTCTGCCACATTATGTGGGCACTGGGGTAGCTGGCTGGAGGAGTTCCCAGGTCCCCAGGAAGAACCGCTCAGTGGGACTTGGTGAACACTGAGCTCATGGAAGATGAGACACGCTGGCCTAGGAATCCCTAATGACCACTCACTGAATTCCCATGATACTCCTTAGGATGAGGGACAAACCCAGAAGTGAGAAGACAGACAAACGCGGTGGGTTTGGGGCCTCAGGCCTCCTGCTCTGGCATCTGGGTTGGCAAGGGTAACTGAGGTAGGCATGAGTTAACCCTGGGTCCCATTGCTCCTCCACTGTGGCTACCGGGCAGGACACTCCAGCAGGATGATGCGGCTCTGCTGAACTGGTGGGGGCAGACGCGGGTGTCAGTAGGCTTCCTGAAGGTCAGTTGCTTTAGCTGTCTCTGCAGCTAGAGCCGCACTCACAGGAAGGCCCACCTCAAACTGGCCCCAGGGAGGACTTTCTGAGGAGACTGTGGCACAAATGGGTTGTTTGAACAGGGTTTGCTTCAGCCCTAGTGCATTTGGGGCAGCAAGAGAGCGCTGGCCTCACATCAGTTAGCTTCCACTGACTGGTGACACCCAGGGAGCTGTCGGAGGTGGGGGGGTGGTATGGGGTGGGAGGTGCCTTTTCATTCTGGATCTTCATTCTGGAGGGCTGGCCTATATCTCTTTGGTCTGTGTCCTTGGAGGGAATGTCCTTTTGGCCTCCACAGTTGCTGCAGGCTACTCCACTGGGTGGGTGCCCAGCTGCTGAGCCTCAACCCATTTAAACACCTTATTGTATTTTTTAAAATCAGCTTTAGTGCTTTTTCACTACGTTATTTCTAATTGTAGGCTGTCTCGTGTTCTCCTTATTTTCACCCTGTTGTTTTATATCCTTCATTAATTTTTTTTTTCTGAGTTCCACCAACATTGCCCTGAATTCTCCTGCCCTGCTCCACAGCTCCCAGGACTTGGGGCTCCTCTTAGGGTTTTCTTGCTCTCACATTTGGGATGTGTTGCTCTGTCTCCTCCTCAATTTCTTATGGGTTTTAATAGAGGTTGACTTTCAACTCCTGTCTCTGTACTTCCTAGAATAGTTGGAGAACTGGTGCTGGCAAGAGATAGCAGGTATAAATGAGAATCAGGCCAGTTGTTCATTTGCTGCAATCTTACAGTCCAGAAACAGTAAAAGTAGGAATCTCAGAATATCAGCTGGCTGCCCTTTTCTGCTGAAACCAAGCCATGTTCATTCTCACAAGGTTCTGGCTGTGCTGTTGCTGTAACCCCAGATACGCTCATCTTTTGCAGCAGGCCCCAGAGAGTATGATGGAACATTTTACGAGTGTCCTACCTATTATTTTAAGCTCTAAAAATGAGTGAGCTCCTGGAAAATATTAAGAAAAATGTTCATCTCTGGACATTTCACTCTGAATTGGTTGAATGCTTTAGAATTTGGAGGCAGAATGACTCAAGTGTTTCATATTTGGAAGTATGATAATTTTATACATCAAACTGAAGTTCCAAAAGTCTTGACCAAAGATAAGAAATGGTAGGAATAATTTCTCATTCCAAATTTACCTCTGATTGGTAAACAAGAGAGAGAGATAATTTATCTTGGTTCCATAGTGCAAATTACTAAAGTTCCAAAAGAGAAAGTCTATGCATTTGCTACTTTCAGATGAAGGGAGGGTGGGTCATCTCTCTCTGCAAGTAGTTCTACAATTGGGTGGCAGTGTTTCATGGCTGACTTTCTTGTGTCTCAGCAGAGTATACATCTGATCCCTATGTCCCTATTGTCACTGTGGAAATATTTTCCCACTGCAATACAAAATAGTTCATTAACTGTAATAAGATGTGTCTGCAAATGGTGTTTAAATTCTCTCAGAAGATTGGGTTGGAGATGAACAACAAAGGTCCATTGTTACTACCAGCTCAGGAAATAATCCTTTTATTTTCACCAATGTATTTAGTATTTATCACATTGAAATTGTTATCATTACAGCAGATTTTGATTTTTCACTTATTATGGAATATCTTATTCTGTATTTGGTAATCCTTTGCTTTTATAGAATTTTCTTATAGTCATAAAATGATGATACAGTTCCATGGCTGTGATGCTTTAAAATCATTTGTATACATATCAACATTTTTGTGTGTATTTTTCTGAGATTTAAAAAGATTTTGTCCAGTAAAGTTTATTTTATAATACTGTAGGGTAAATGAGTTGGTCAGGCATTTTCTACTACTAGCCTCTTTATGACCAGCACCTGTGGTATTGTATCCTCCCCATGTTTGTACACACCTGGGCCCAGTGTGTGTGTGTGTGGGGGGGTTTATAGAGGCCAATGAGGAAATGATAAAGGGATGGTGTAACCCTGGGGAGGCAGGGGGCTGAGGCAATCATGGGGAGAGTGCAAGGGAGAAGTAGAATTTAAGAGAGAAACTCAGGTAGCTGTTTTCTTTGCAGCCTGTTCTCCTGTTCATTATTAAAAATAACTGTGAAGATAATTCCAAGGGGTCTGACCTTCTTTAGCTGTTAGAATCAATGATAAATCATTCCAGATTGTTATGATTGCAAAGCAAATACCAAATGGGGTTCATAAAAACATTAAATTATGGAAAAATAGTTTTGCCATAAAATGTTTTTACTATAGAAAAGTTCACTATCAATATCTGCATTAATTATGATTTCAACATTAATTTTTAATTATTTTAAAAATAATGTTTTTAGTTTGGGGTATTAAAAATAATTTCATTTCTATGATGAAATGTCTTCATTTACAGTTATTTTTACAAATTTTAGCTTTATTTTGGCTCACTAACAAAGATACTTGGAACATCTATTCTTTTAATAAGCTATTTCTGGTTATGGAAATGTCGCCCTAATTAAGTCCTAATTAAAGCATATATACATATATATGTAAAGAGGATCACTTCCAATTGAATCAGAAATCTGAGCTTGCTGCTGTGCTGTGGAGGGAGAGTTGTGTGGTGACCGTCCACATGCTTCCTTCCTTCAGGCCAGCTCCTTGGTCTCAGTGTTTCTTACATGACCACTTCTACTGTTAGCTATTTTTAATCATCAGATGCAGCTGGGCATGGATGGACCCAATTAATACTGGGTCACAGAGTGGGAGTTACTCTCTTTTCCTCTCCAGAAGGCTTATCCTGGGGTGTTTGCTTCCACTGTTAGGTGCTTGAGCTCTAGTTTATTCATTGGTCTATGGAGATGGTGGGTGTTTTGGATATCTCAATCTGGGTTTCGAGTAGTAATCTCTTCTGTAGTGAAGTTCAGGTTCTGATACTCTGATTTGATTTTGGCTACAGTTGTTCTGTGTTAAGAGCCTCAAACTCAAGCCAATAGTACTCATGCTATGCCTCCACCTCTGAAGTTTTCCAACAATGTACTCTTTATTCTAGTTCCTGCTCCTGCACTTCTTTATCCCGTGCAATGCTGGGTCTTAGGATCCTGGATGTTGGCGGGGCCCCTGCATAGTAACCACTCTTCATCTTGTGAGTAGTACTGTCCGGTTACCATTCTAAAGAAAGTTCACAAAGTTTTTCCTAATGCTTTTTGTTGCTGTGGTCAGGTTTCTCCCTGGGGCAGGGAGGTTGACATTGTTTTGCAGCAGTTTTGTTGTGAGTCTCTGGAGGAGGTGATCCAGTGTCTTTGATGTACTACCATGTTAAAGAATTTTCAAGGTCTTAAAAGAATTTACAAATTTAGGTTAAGAGAGAGAATTTAACCAACTATCCCTAGGGAGACTGGGGATGAACAAACAAAGGTGAGCTATAAAATATGCCTTCCTAATAAAGGAGTAGGTAAAAACCAGGTACCATCAACTAATGAATGCGTTGGCACCAGAGAAGACAGGCATTCAGAGAGAGAGCAAATGAGAACTGTACGTTGAATGGATTGGAACCTAAGGTGAAGAATTCAGTCTTGACCCATCAGTAGTAAGAATTGAAGTGTTTTAAGAGGATTATTGGGACAATTCTATAGTCCAGGTAACCATTTCTTTCCACTATCCCAACACCACTGGACATATATATATGTAAATATTTATTTTTATATATTATATATATATTACATATATATGTAAAGCTTATATATATATATACCTAATACCTGGGTCAGGTTTTCTGCATTCCTGAACATCATAAAGGTCTAATAGTTTTCAGGTCTTAAAAAAAAATTGGTTATAGTCTAAAGTCAGCTGAATTATGATAAAATTGTGAATGAAATGAAATTCTGAATGCAAGTGGTCTTGCAGATTAATCTTTTTGAAAAACCATTGACTGAAAATATTTCAGTAGCCTACAGTCTAAGTTGTGATAGTGTGACTTAAAATGGCAGTACATACTAATACATTTGGTCTTTGTCCTAAAACCCTTGGAATTTCCTGTGATAATGGTGTCTTTTATGTTATTGAGGTGACAGTTGGAAAGTTCCTTGGTCACCTAAGAATGGGGGCTATTTGCGAGGAGAGTCAGCCATGTGAGTGGAAAGCTGAAATTTTCAATCTCATCCTGACTCTGGGAAAGAGGTCTAGAAATTAAATTAACATGTTTACATCAGGGACATGTTTCATATGTTCCCCATCGGACAAGTGACAAGTCTATTATTTGCATTTTTCTCCTCTGGTCAGAGCTAATTTATATTAAGTGAATTGAACCAGTGTTGCTCCCCTGTGTATGCATGTACCACTGGTGGACATGCCATCCAATGGGATAACCATGCATGCATAGTGGCCCATGCTGCATGAATATGATAGCCACAGAAGCTAAGGGTTTGGTCAATCATGTCTGTATAATGACGCCTCCATCTGTAAAAACCTAAAAGGTTTGTGTTAGGGGAGAATGTTGGTGACTATAGGGAGATTCGGGGAGAATGGCATGCTCTGAGATAGCATGGAAGCTCCTTTCCATACTCTGTTCTAGATACTTTTTTCAACTGACTCTTCTCGCATTACATTCTTTTAAAATAAACTGGTTAACTGGTAAATGTTTGACTGAGTCCTGTGAGTAACCCTAGCAAAGTAATCGAACTCAAGGAGGTTGTGGGGAAATCTCTGATCTGTTGTTGATTGGACAGAAGCCCAGATGATAACCTGGACTTACAATATTGGTTCTTGGAGTAGAATGTAGTCATTTGGAACTAAGATAAGTGCCAGAACTGAGTTGAATTACAGGACTCCAAGTTGGTGTCAAGAGAACTGTCAGTGTGTGGAGAACTGTCATTACCCCTTCCCCCAAACCCTAACTGCCAAACACACATTGTAATTGGTAATCAGAAGTTAGAGTTGATCCTAGATAATTAGCCTTGGTCAGCTGCTCTTTCCCTCCTCTTGGCTAAGAAAATACAAGGAGCTGTCAACATTAGAAAAAAGAAGAAAGAGGTGTTGTTTTTCTGGCTTTCTGATTCTTAATTATTACCTGGTTGTTTGTAAATGGCAGACAGGGTAACTTGAAAACTATTTTTCTTATTGATTATATATATTTTTTCTTGCACTGTTGTATACTCCATGGTTCTGCTACCATCATATCACCATCATCATGATTCCTTGTGCTCATTCATCCCATGATTTTGCCTCCTCTCTCTGCCCCTCCCTTGCTGTATGCTTCAGTTCTGTTATCAACTTGCTAGTTTTAACTTTTTCTCATCCTTTTGTTTCGTCACTCTATGTTCCATATATAAGCGAGACCATTCAGTATTTATCTTTTCCCTTCTGACTAACTTTGACTAGCATAATTCCTTCTAGCTCTTCCCATCCATGTTGCCACAAATGTCATGAGTTCAAACAGGGTATCATTTTCCTGGATATCTTCATTCAAAAAGTTTGAGATTGAGTTTTTAAAGTCTCTCACCTCTTTTGAACAAAAAAAAATGAAAAAGAAAAATAGCAATCTGCTATGTTGGCAGAGTAGAAATGAGGTCACAGTGCCAAAAGATGATTTCCAAGTTGAGATGATTAAAAACACAAGATTAAAACCATCCACCTGCCAGAATCCCTGGCTATATCACCAAGCACTCAAAAGCACAAATCTGAACAATCATGATTTTCTTCAGACTCTCTCACTAACAGAAGCAATTCTGTCTAATTGTTGTGTGTCTTCTAAATTTTAAATCATAACCCAACAGGATACTAGACACTGGAAACAAACTCTAAACTCAATTTAGAAATCCTCTGGAAAAGTATGTAGGGCTTCTCATGTGTGTCCGTCCTAGTTTTCAGAAATTTCCTTATGACCTCTCTTTTTTTATCTTAAGGAATGAAGCAAATCCCATCCTAGTTTTGTAGATAGCAGAGTATTTAATTCATGGCCACATCTCAAAGTAAAGGAAAAGAGAACCTGGAAGCTCAAGAGGAATAATAGAAATCTGAAATGTTTGAAGCCATTACTTTAATGCTTTGAAAATATTTTTAGCAAGTGGTGAAGGACCAGTCACAGTTTATCAGGCTTAATGTTGGGGCAGTTGTTTTAAGCAGACCTGTTTTGTCACCCTGATAAATGGAGACATATGGCATTAAAATCCTGAGAACACCTATGCTTTATCAGATGTCATCATGTCAGATGTGCCCCCTTACTACAGAGGGTATATAAAAAACTTTTTGTAAATAATATATTTTAAATATAAAAGAGGCTTCTATTTAAAGAATTCTATCTTTCAATTCATTTCTATATCATCTCTAAAATGATGTTTTACCAATGCCACCTCCATTCTTGCTAAATAATGTTCGGTGATTTCCTGTTGTCTGCATTTAATCTCTGTCTCCAGAACATTCAATTTCTCTGCTCCAACGGTAACAACAGTCTTTTTGCTCCTGAGACATGAAGTGAGGATTACTACTAATCTCACACGAGTCCTTCGGTTATTATATCTAAGTGGTATTCAAGATGAGAACACCGTGAGTGGGGTGGAAACCATGGTAACGCATTGAGTTCTTTTTTTTTTCCAGTGCTTGCTTACTTTTCTATTTTCTCATCCTTTAGAAAAGCTACCCTTTATTGTCTGGTAAACCCACTCATTTGCACCTGAAGTGTCACCTTCCTTTTGTAAAGTTGTCCAATTAACTGTACTGATAGCTATATTCCTAAGGGGCTTGCAATTCTGTTTTAACTATTGAGTGTGACACCTACTGTGCCAGGACATCTTGCTCTCCTCCAGCACTGCTGGGGTGTGTGAGATCAGTGGATCTTCTTTCACACATTTTTGTATCTACAGTGCCTGAATTACAATCCATACTTAAGAAAGAGCTATTGAAAAAAACAAATTAGTGAAACAATGGCCAATCTTTTACCAAATTGAAGAACTTATTTGTGAGCAAATAACCAAATCCTGATGCATTTGTCTTATTCATTTGCATATTTGTCCGTTAAATTTTGTTAGTTGTACAATGACAACATACTATGTAGTGTCAGAGAGAACTGCTGAAACTTTCTGATACTCCTGTGTTCCATACAGTGATTTACTCACAGAATGTCAAAAATGACTAAGGAAAATGGTGAAAAGGAAATGAAAACTCCAGGCTTCAGTCACGTTCAACCTTTTATTAATTTTCAACCTCTGTTCTTTTACTGGGAAAGGTTGTCCAGTTTCAGTTTGGAAGAGACATCATAACATTGTCAGGTTTGAATATCCTCTTCCTATCCCTAAGTAGGAGCCATTACCTAGAGCAATATCCTGAGGGCTGAGACCCTTTGGAGAAGAGAGTCCTCCTTCGCCACTGGAGTGCCTGGCTCTTTATCTTCCTCTGGCCTCTGCAGCAGTTCAGGCCTAGCTAACACCTCCCAGAAAAACCTCCTTCCTTTCAGGAGCTCTCCTTTCTTTCACTTTTCAACCAGTAGGTTTCCAGTTTGAGCGAAATGGTATAGTGTTTGTTGTGATTTTGCTTTGTAAACATTCCGGAACATTTCATATGTTCAGGATTTCTATAATGAAATCTTTCTCGGAGAAATGTTTACAGGTGCCATTTTTTCCTCTTTCCTCTCCCATAGTCAACTAACGTAAGAGTCACATAATATTGACAATTGAAATATTTTCATCTGTAGGAAATATTTATCATGTCTTCAACTTTCTACTCATCCCCATCCTCCAACAAAGAGATATAGGGAATGTTTTATATAACTTTTAAAAATTTATAAAATACTATAGCAACACTTAGAATTACTGGAAGTGCCAAATTGCTCCAAATAAAATGCTATAATGTTATCTCAAAAGTAGGGTATAACAAATCCTGTGGTAAGTCAGGAAACCAGGGTTTTAGTCCTGCTTCTACCTCATAGACATTACTTTAGCTTAATTTACTATGCATCATTGTTTCAGCTTCTAACTAGTAAGACAGAAACAGGAGAATTATTTGGTGTTATAGAATTGTTGTAAAGACTGTTTAGATAGGATGGAAAGAAAACCATACAAGGCCATGGAGCCAAAATGTCAAGGTTGGTAGTTTCTCATCCATGTACTTACAGCAGCTGTCTCAGGACACCACTCAGGCTCAGAAATCAACAGTAGAGTTTGTTAACAAAAGGAAAAAACAGAGAGAGAGAAGTTGGGAGAGAAGGAAAAGAGGCAAAACCAGAGGCAGTAGTAATGGTTTTGAGGTCAAAGGTCTCAAAGGTCTCAAAGACTGAAGTTAGGTGTCAAAGGCTGGAAGGTCTCTGAAGGCTTCTGTGAAGGGCTCCACAGTAGTGGCACAGCAACAGCAATCTGAAGGCTGGCTGAGAAGCACGGGACAGCAGACCCTTCAACCCTAAAGGTAACAGCACCAGGGGATGGTGCTGGGCATCCCAGAGGTCGGGACCAGTGTTTTAGCCATGCTAGGCATAAAGCCAACAGTAAGCAGCTCTTTTAAGGACACCGACTATGGGGCCAATGAAGTCATTCAGCAGGGGGTGTGGAGGCAGAGTCAGAGGTCAAGTCTGCAAAGGTTTGGTGCCAGAGAACAGCAATCAGTGTTGCAGGTCAGTGAGCAACTTTCAGACAAATCTGACTGTCTTGATGTCTCTTCAGGCCTCTTTTCAAGTACTCATCAACTCTGTAGCTCCACCTTTCCTAGCTCTTTGGAACCTCACTAGTCTCTTCAGGGTGCCCACCTTTTAATCTTATGGTCCTTTTAGTTGATTGGTACCCAGACAGCTCCAATCAGATCTGTCCATTTACAACCCCAGCTATTAATGTAATTAAACACTGGTGTGGGAAGGTGGGGATGTAGGGAACCACACCAATTGGGCTTCAAAACTGAACACGATGAACCGTGGTAAGGAGGATTAGGAGGGGGCGGTTTGATTGGTACTGAAACAGGGTAAAAAGAAAATAAAACTTTTGACTTTAATTGAACTAAACACATCTGCCTGCTTTTTTTTTTACAAAGCAGGCTACTAGCAGTTTATTAGCATTTTCACTGTTCACCTCTACCATTGGTATGCAAAAATCAGCTACCAGCTTCTCTCAGCTTTCTTCCCCTCTTCAGACCTAAAAAGAAAAACTTAGAAACACAGTTTAAACTCTTTTAGACTTCATGGGCTTTTTGTTTTGTTTGTTTGTTTGTTTGTTTGTTTTTTACCATCCCCAGCCTTCTCAACCAAAATACCAAGTCAAAGCAAGACAATCAGTGCAGGCTAATTTATTTCTAACAAAGTGATTTCCTAATTACTACAAACAGCACTGGTCAGGTGCTAATCAAATAGTTTCATTTTTAAGCCCATTCTCAATACTTGGAAACTGATACAAAGGGACAAGCCCAGTCTCTGTCCGGACTGGACCTACATTAAGGTCAAGGAAGACCCCTGGGCAGGAGATTTCCTAGGAACCCCAGCCAGAGCAACTTCAATGGGGCCAGAGGCGAGCTGCCTGGATGCCAGTCAGCAGGGATGGGTTTAGTCATTTTGGGGAGGAGTCTTTAAGGGCACTGCCTCAGAAACCCTTTGGAAAGAACAGGCTGCTGCCTTTGAGGTGTCCTTACTTCCTTGTAAGTGTTGTGCTGACAAAATGGCTCACAGGGAGGAAAATCACCATAATTTGTAGCAGTTATCCTTTAAGGGAAAGGATTTAAGAGATTATTCTAGTTTGGGTATACAACACAAAGGCAAAGATAAAAAAAATATGCCTTCATAAAAGTGGAGTTGACAAGTCATAGACTACCAGCTAGCAAAAGGTTAGGCACCAGAGCAGAAAAGGAAAGAAGCACAGACAAAAGCGTAGTGATTTTCTTGGTCTAAATACATCCCCTCTGTTTAATTTCAAGCTATCAATGACTTAACAACCAACCATAGTCAAGATCCTATCTTCAGCCAACTACTGTCTAAACCTTTACTTTGAGGCCACAGATTAGGTCGTGCTAAGCCCAAATCAACCATTTTCAATGTCAAAAAGTAGGAATTATTCCTAGCCCTCACATATATCCTTCTATTGTTATATCTGCATGGTTTTCTAGGTTGAATACCACAAACGGCAGGAAAACACGGCAATAAAAATCAATACACTTATTTTAAACAATACTGGCTTATCATTCTCAGTAGCAATATCTAACAGAATAAGATTTACTGTGTCATCCTGTTAGCATGCAGTGGCTGCAGAAATCTCTTTCCATCTAATTATTCTGCATCCTAAGTAAAATGCAGAAGAAATTATAGTTAAAGTTTCATGAATGCTATAATGTGCCAAACACTTCATGTATATTAACTCATTTATTCTGCATAACCACCTTATGTAGCTGTGTACTAATTATTCCCCATGTTACACAGCAGAAACTGGAGCTCAAGTATATAGTAAGCAAAGAAGTGGGAATTCAGTCCTAAGCAAATTGGTGTCAGCCAGGCTCTAATCCAAAGGTCAGTCATTTCCTCTTTTCCTGAATGCTCCTTCAGTATAGCATTGCTATCAATTAGTTTGTCAATGTCCTTAACCCTATTCTACTAATGAGAACAGCTATTTGCATTTCTCATAATGTAATTTTGTTCCATTTCCATCCTTGGTTTTATGGTAGGAAATCTTCTTGGAAAATTCTGCTTATTAAAAGACAATGCTAATTGGTTTCTATTAATGACTCAGATATTTACCTCATCATCTAATCCTAATTTAGAACATTTCTCCATATGGTGATCGCAGATTCCCCTGAACTGGATATATTGCAGGGTGGAATACTGTCTCCAAACCATTAAAACAAACACTGTAATACAATGCAATGGGATTAAGTGAGTGAACTTTCCCTGCAATTTAATATATATACGTAATCCTTTCATTACCGAAATAACATTATTTTACTTGGACTTTGATTTTCATGTCACTATGAATTTCCTATACCTTCTTTTCTTTAAATACGCCAACACCAAAGAGGAATAAACATTAAGTACTCAGTAGATTGACAGGTGGAATGGGGCTCAATTAAGGTAAGGATTTTGGAGAAAAAATTGGTTTTTAATAATTGATGTTTGCAAAGTAAGGTTGAGAAGAATGCAGGTAGATACATTTTATAGCACAGCAGAAGTTTCAAAGATTAAGTTGTAGTTTGGTTCTTTTGAGGAAACAAAAAAAAAATTCATATACAAACAATGTAAGAAGTATGTTTCACTTTTTAACCAAAGCAAAATTCTGCTGTACAGAATTGTTTATTGTTAAGGTAGCTCATATCTTGTTGGGAATGTCACTATATTAAAATGGAAGAAATTGGGAAGGATGAGGTACTAGGAAGCCTTGGGGTGGCTGACTCGACTTACCATCTTCATATACACTTCCCCAAACTTCTTTCTCAATATTAGTGAAAATGCTTTCTTTTCAGCATTTTCTGATCATTTGTGAAAAGCATTTCACATGAATTCTTTCTGCAACAGCTTGATTTGACCTGCAATCATCCAGAACCTCCATGGCAACAAACAAGACCTAGCTGGATTTTATTCTATTGGTATTATAAAATTGGCCTCTTTTAGATATGTAGATTCTCCCTCTCTCTCTTTTAACTGTTTAGAGCAGCTTTACTCGTAATTCAACAAAATTTGGTAACAGCTAAGATGTCCTTCGGTAAGAAGTCTATAAGCTGTGGTATACCAGACAATGAGATCTTAGCACAAAGAAATTGAACTACCAAGTAACCAGAAACCATGGAGGAACCTTAAATTCATTTGACTGAATGAAAGAAGTCAATCTGATAAGGCTACATACTGTTTGACTCCAACTATGTGACTTTCATGTTAAATGGATTTTCAAATTTTATACTGCTGTTCAAAATAATGCCATGGTTTACCCTGCAATGTATATGAACCTACTTTTCTTGAACAATTTAGCTTTCTTGGGTGTTCTAGTTATTTTATTTCCCTTTTATTGAGAGAAAGTACATGTTTTTATTTTCAGCATTTTAAAAGAATATAAGATAGTTCTGTAATCATTTGTATTGTTTGGTGTTCATCCTGTTCCTTTTCCTTCTTAGAGTTCACTAACTTACTGTTTTAATTAGAGTGACTTGCATACTAGACATTCTGTATTACAGTCACACTGGGAAATATTTTTATTGAACTCCTTGGTAAGGTGAATTATTTCTTATATCCAGTGAATACCCTTCTCTTTCCTCTGGTCCTACTCAAAAAATACATTGGAAGGTAATGTTCTGAGATATTTAATAGATAAATGTCTCTCTGTGTCTTAATCCTCACAAAAATTTGGGTAGCTTAGATTTAAAATAATTTTCTCACAGAACCAAGAGTCATTACTCCACATCTCATAGTATTTATGCTGAGATACAGTACCTGTCTGATTTATTTTCCGTTTTGCATTATGAGAATTTTAAGAACTCCTTTCCCATGATGTTTTGAAATTGTATAGTAATCTATCTAGAAAGTTGTTTGTTTTTTCATTACTTATTCTTGGTTTACCATTGACTTAAAATAGAAATAAATATTAAAATATGGAGAATTTGTACTTCTTTTTAACACTGGAAACATTTTTGCTCTTATTCATATTTCCTCTCTCCATTTTCTTCCTCTCCAATGAACACCAGTTAGTCACCTAGAGTTGTTGATCAGAACTCCAGGATTAGGTTCTTTTATCTTCTGTGTCTCAGTCTTTAGTTGCCCATTCAAGGAGAGTGCCTTGACAGTAACCATCCAAACTTTATTACATAAAAAAAGGAAAGCTATTTTCTAAAGCCATAATAATAACTTTTAAAGAGCTTTTTCATATTTTTCATAATGAATTATATTCTTACTTGTGTCAACATTTACATACTATAAAGTTCATTCAATTTAATTGTGTAATTCAATGTTTTTTGTTTGTTCGCTTATTTTTTAGTAAATGTATAGATCTGTAAACCACTACCACAATCCAGTTTTAGAACATACCATTACCCCAAAAGGATTTCTTATGATCATTTCAGTCAGTTCCTGCTTTCATCCGAATTCCCAGACAACTTATTTACCTTCTGCTCTGTATGTTTACATTTTATGTCATTTGTTATAATGGAGTTGTATAATAAACAGTTCTTAGCATTCATTCTTTTATTAACATATTCTTGAGGTCAAGTCAGGTTGAAGTATTAATATAGTTGATTCCTTTTTATTGCCAAATAGTATTCCATTATACAGCTATATATTACTTTTTGTTTATTCATCAATACACATTTGACTAGACCATCTTTCCAGATTTTGACTCATCTGAACAATTAATAATACTGTATGAATATTTCCACTCAAGTTTTTAGGTGAACATAGGTTTTTATTTGTCTTGAGTAGATATTTAGGAGTGAAGTTGCTGACTCTTATGCAAAGCTTATGTTTATTATTTTTAGAACTGTTAAACTGGTTTTTGCAAACAATTTTCTGTTCTTTACATTCTTACCAGTAATGTTTGTGGGTTCCAATTCTCCACATTTTTGTCTTTTTGATTATCATCATATTGGTGGGAATAAAATCTGTTTCATTTGGCTTTAAGTTATATCTACCTAATGATTGATGATGTTTAGCATAGTTTTATGTTCTTTTTATTTATTGTGCTGCTTTGGTGAAAAATCCATTTCTGTCTCTTGCCCAGCATAAAATGAGCAGGAATACTAGCGTAGTTGTATCAATTTACCTTGCTTCCAGGTGCCATGGGTGGCATGTTGGGCCAGATTGATGGTCCATTTGCAGAGCTGTACAGCAACTGAGAAACCCGGGACTTAGGGCCTAGCATATACTATAGCAAGGAGCAGACAAATTATTCCTTCTCTAGATTGTATGGTAATCACACTATGCTTGTCTTCACTTGTTAATGCTTCCTAGACTAGCTATAGAAACTGTTCAGGTCAGGAAGGGATCATCTTTGCAGTATGACACACTCAGCTGGAATGCAGGGGTGCTCAGGGGTATGACAGACTGCCTCCCCCAGCAGAGATAACAGTGAAGCATGTGGAAATTGGTCTAAGCACACACATTAAAAGTAGTCTTACCAGGATTTTCTGAAGGATTTTACTGTCATTTTCTGATTTTGATATTAAGAATTTATCTCACAAGTCAAAATTAGTTGTCTTATAACTAATACTTTTAGTCCCTTGAGTAGCACCTGGAGTATGACTGCCTGAATGAAGTAATTTTAACTGTTGGCCTTATTATCAATATGCAAATATTACTCTCAGTGGAGCCACACAGTGTCCTTGGAGCATATGTCCTTTCATGTGGAATAGTTTTCTTTTGCTAGGGTTAATCAATACCTCCCTTTTTGTTTGTACTGGTAACTAAATGCCACCACTGATTCACTCCTAGACTATGCCAGAAAACCAATTCTCTTCTTAAAGTCATCAGATGTATAATATCACATTTCTGATTCATTTGCTTGGAGACACCCAGACTTGAGCCCTCAGTGCTCATATACCACCATATGACATTGCACTATGGGTTCTTGCACTGCTGTTTTCTGTGGTTCTCATATACAGGAACTCCTTGTCTTTTGTTGTTGATTTACATCCTCTGCAAAATGACTGGAAAATGGTCCATGAAACATACACTTTTGAAGCCTGCCACATCTCAAATGTCATTATAAAATGCTCACACTTGACTGACCTGATAGATTGGTTGGGTATAGTATTGTCAGAATCAATTCTCTCCAATTTTAAAGGCATGTCTTTTTTGTCTTCTAGTTCCCAATATTGCTACTGAGATATCTTAAGCCATTTTCAATCATAATAGTTTGTATCTTGTTATGTAACCTATTTTCTCCCCGATAGATTGTTGATCACTCATATTATAACAATTTACATGATGTTCTGAAATTTTTGCCATTTAAGCATTACTTGCTTATGGTTTATCTTGTAGAATTCTGTATTTTACCTTAATTTTATCTCTGCTTTTTTTTTTTTTTTATTCCACTTTCTGGGAGATTTCCTTTCTAGAAAATTTAGCTATATATCAAACCTTCAACTGATGTTTCTCTTTTCTGCTGTTACACATTATTATGGCTTAAATTGTGTTTTCCAAGAAGATGTATTGAAGTCCTAACCCCCAGGATACCCAAATAAAGATGTTGAATTATATTGCTGTATAACTAAAACCTATATAATGCTACAAATAAAAGATACATTTTTCCCTCTTATCTTTATTTACACTGTATGATTTTTCAAAGTTCTTTTATTTCTTTTTCTTCAATTTGTTTGGTCTCTGTCTTTCATGTTAATGGCACTTTACAAAGTACACTTGACTACCTGTTCAGTTTCAAAACAGTGGCACCAAAACACTGATCAAAGGCTTGGGATCACTGAGAATAATAGGCTGAAAGTTTCCCTTCAGGGAAAATTGGGTCTAGTATTAGAGTATCAGTTATTGGTAGATCTCTTTTATTAGCTAGTTCTCCAGACAGGTCTTTAATCTTATTTGGGAGTGGGGCTGACTAAGAGCGTTAAAGGTCTCCTATTTCTTATTTTTTCCCCCACTTCTTTTTTTTTTTTTTTGAGACTAGGCCTCGCTATTTTTGCCCGTGGAACCGCAAGCTCCTGTTGCCTGGGGTACCACAGACTCAAGCAATCCCCAGCCTCAGCTTCCCAGGAAGCTGGGATTACAGGCGCGTGCCACCACGCCCAGCTATTTTTTTGGAACTAGGTCTCGCTACGGGCCTCAGGCGGGACTCGAACCGCAATCCCTAGTCCAGGCCGCTTCATAAGCTGATGCTTACAGGGACGAGCCACTGTGCCTGGCCTTCCCCCACGTCTTATACAAGCTTTCATGTTCCTCAGCCATGTGGTATTCTTACCAATGCTAGGTCTACTGTCTCCAAGTGCACTCTGGTTCCATTTTGTCAGAAGGTAAAGCTCCAGTCCTCCATCAGGCAAGGAAAGGGTAGTTACCTAGGTATGGGGAGAGAGAATGGGAACTAGGAGTCTAACTTACAGTGTTTATTAACAATGCCTTCCCTTGTTTGAGTGACATTTTTTTCCCTTAGAGGTTATCTGTTGATTGGTTGTATTCTAGCAGTTTACAGTGATATTTCATTGTTTGCTACTAAATCAAAATCTAGTTTCTGACAGTTTTTGATCAAGTAATCATTTTAAATTCCTCTGTCCTCCCATTTTCAGAAATGACGGGGATCCCACTTCTTCTTTATCTGGGTTTCTCCACTGATATTTCAATTTTCAAATATTCCCATCATGCGAGGTCAATTTATCTCCCAGTCAACAAAATTTTGTTGCTTCATCTCTTTTCCTATTTTTCACTTTAAAATATTCCCTTTTAGAAGGGGCTGGTGATATATACTCAGACACAGAAGAGGCAATTTGTAGTAGATTTTACTAAGACTCACCAAAATCTCCTTTCCTTTTTAAATGCATAGGAGATGTTATTTTCCAAATATTTTGCAGATGCATGGGGCCCTGTGACTTGTTCTGCTCAATAACCATTAAGTGGAAATGAGGTGTCTCTTATATTAGTGTCGGTGAAAAAATTCCTGTTTAAGCGGAACTGGGCAGAAACTGGTTGAAATGAAAACTAAGTGGCTTGGATTACTGAATCACTGCATAGAACACAGCTATCTTGAGGGTCAACCTGGCCTATGGTCACCTTTGCATGAGGGAGAAACTTTTATTCTGTAAGGTGCTGTTATAATGGGGTTGTTTATTACAGTTACCAAACCAAGACTATTTTCAGTAGCGCTCTATTAAAGGTCAGTTACTCTGCATTTTGCACACCTTATATTTACAGAGCTAAGTAGGTATGTAAATCCTGTTTTTAAATTCTTTTTTCTTATATAGCTCTGTCTCTTGAAATTCTATACACTGTACTTAATTTGCTGGACAGCTGTAACTAGCCCATAGAAGACAAGACCTAGCCCATAGAAGATAATTTTAAAAACAGCTAATGTTTAGATTCTCTATTAAAAAAAAAAAATCACTATTGCTCCATACTTCTCCTGGTGCCAAACGTGCTGATTAATACCCTCTAATTCTAAGCCACTATTAACTGGGAATTGATAATATATCTCAATTTGGAACCAATTACATTTTTATAGCTTTGAATGCTGGCAAAGAATCTATACTTCACTTACATCTACTTAACACAAGAGAAATGCCTATGTATTTCTCAAGCAATGACAGGAAATTCATTCACATTTTCTGCATCTGCATCTAGAAACAGAGTTTATAAAAGCAGAAGCAAGGCTTCTGGGCATTATTTTGTCATCATTCCATCTTAGTCTTAACTACTATATCCATGTGACTCCTCTAATCTTCCTTGTCCTTATCTGTGTCCTTTATGTGACTTCCTTGTCTTTTGGAGCAAGTATTACTGTCACAGTAAATTCCTTTTGGCATACCTAAAATAACATCTGGCTCCAGCATAATTCAAGGACATCAGAATGTATTCAAACTAGTAATAGAAATAGAGTATCTTCAGTTTATTAGCAAACCAAGAAAGCATCCTGTTCAGTGATGCTAAATTTTCAGATGGCAATTTTGCAACATTGCAAAATTCCCTGGGGGTACTTCCTAAAGATATTGATTCTTAGCCCCTCCTTAACCTACTGAGTCACAATTTCTATGATTATTGAGGAGTACAATAAATTTTAATTTTTTAAAGCATCATTGTCCTTATATCCCTGTTTCACCAGGTAACTTCTCTTAATAGGTTTTTTCAATCCCTGTAGGTAAGTTTGTAAACTATTGGTCAAGTTTCAGTTTCTATCTGATTTTGGAATAACTTCCACAAACTTATTGATAGCTTTTCTGCACTATCACATATATTTCTCCTAACAGGATATTATTACCTGCTGTATTAGCTCATGTCAGATATAGAGCCAATAAGTGAGACTGCTTGTTTTTATTCCTAAAATGTTGGACTGAGGAGATACCCTATCCTTTACAGACTCAGAGGCCAAGATATATAAAATGCTATGAGCTATCCCTTCAGATTATTATTGATGTTTATT
Organism: Uropsilus gracilis; assembly: GCA_004024945.1. Taxonomy (NCBI): domain Eukaryota; kingdom Metazoa; phylum Chordata; class Mammalia; order Eulipotyphla; family Talpidae; genus Uropsilus; species Uropsilus gracilis. Next base: position 5,472 of record PVHY01008895.1, on the reverse strand, counting down.
GAGTAAATTCCACTTTTTCTATGAACATGTTTTTTACTTTTAATGGTTTCTAAGTCCTAGTTTGAAAGTGTCAGTAGCAAAATTGTAAAACTAAAGTATTTCTTCTTCTGAGTTATTTAGCTTAGCATAGTCCCTTCCAGTTTCATTCATGTTGCCATAAATGGCAAGTTTTCATCTTTCTAAGACAACTGAGTAGAATTTCATTGCGTAAATATGTCACGTATTCTTAATCTACTTTTCTGCCATTGGACATTCTGGTTGTTTCCATAACTTGGCTTTTGTAATAGTGCTGCAGTGACTAAAGAAAAGCAAATATCCCTTTGAATTAGTGTATTTGTATTCCTTGCTAGATCATTTGTTGGACCTGTTTTCAAATACTCAAGGAAGATTCTGTAAACAATTTGGAGAACATGTTCAGACCACATTCACAAAAAGTAAGAGTTCAAGTTGGTCTTAGAATATACTCAAAATCAACAAATGCTAGAAGATAATGGAATACAATGCAGATTTCTGAATAAAAAGGATTTGACCAACATTTACATGTGAGAACCACAAAAAAACTATCCTCAAATATTCCATGACAAAAAATACAAATTTAAAGAATTTGAAAATTCATAGCAATACAGGTCCAAATAAAAAGGACTGAAATAACCTAAAGAAATAATATAATCTCCCAACTCAAGGACCAAGAAAAAGAACAAAAAAATTCGAATGCAGCAGAAGACAGGAAATAATAAAAATAAAAGCAGAGTTAAATGAAACCATTGAGAAGATAAATAAACCAAAAGCTGGTTCTTCGAAAAACTAAATAAAATTGATAACCCCCTAGCAAGGCTCACAAAGTTTATGAAGAGGATCATAAACAAAAAGGGAGATATTACAACAGACACAGCAGAAATCCAAAAGATAATTAGAGACTACTATGACTATCTATATGCAAACAAATACAACAACTTGGACGAGATGGACAAATTCCTCGAATGATACAGTTATCCAAAATTGAATAAAGATGAAATAGGGAATTCAAACAGGTTAATCACAGGCAGTGAAATTGAGGCAGTCATCAGAACTCTCCCTAAAAACAAGAGCCCAGATCCAGTTGGTTTCACAAACGAATTCTACTAAACAGTCAAAGAGGAAATAATATCTGTACTATTAAAATGCTTCCAAAAATTTGAGAAAGGAAAACTACCAAATATCTTCTATGAAGTAAGCATTACACTGATTCCAAAACTAAACAAAGATAGTGCAAAGAAAAACATAGACCAATCTCCCTAATGAACACATGCAAAAATTCTGAACAAAATCCTGGCAAACCAAATCCAAGAGTGCATAAAAAGGATTATTCACCCTGACCAAGTGACATTCATCCTAGGGGCACCGGGATGGTTCAACATCCAAAAATCAATCAACATAATCCATCACATCACCAAAGAGAAAAACAAAAACCATATGATCATATCAATAGATGCAGACAAAACATTCAATAAAGTTTAGCATCCATTCATGATGAAATCCCTTGAAAAAAATAGGAATAAAAGGAACATATCTCGGCATAACAGAAGCCATCTATGATAAACCCACAACAAATATCCTCAATGGGGAAAAACTGAAATCATTTCAATTAGGATCTGGAACCAGACAAGACAAGGATGCCCATTCTCATCACTGGTTTTCAACATAGTACTGGAAGTTCTAGCTAGGGTGATAAGGCAAAGAGAAAGACATAAAAGGAATATGTGGAAAGAAGAAATGAAACTATCATTATATTCAGATGACATGATACTTACTCTATGTAGAAAACCCCAAAAAATACACAGAAAAGCTCATTGAAATAATAAACCAGTTCAGTAAGGTAGTTGGCTACAAAATCAACACAGAAATCAGTGTTTTCTTGTATGCAAAAAATCAGTCAGTAGAAGAAGAAATTTAAAAAAAACACTCCATTTACTATTAAACCACTGAAAATTAAATACCTGGGAATAAACCTAACAAAAGAAGTGAAGAATCTATACAAAGAAAACTACAACACATTACTAAAAGAAATAGAAGACATAAAAAAAATGGAAAGATATTCCCTGCTCATGAATTGGAAGAATCAACATTATCAAAATTCAACCAAAAGCAACCTACAAATTCTACACAATCCCAATAAAAATCCCAATGACATTTTTTAAAGAGAAAGAACAAAAATTACTGAAATTCATCTGGAATAACAAAAGACTTTAATATTGAAAATCCTCCTGACCAAAAAAGAGAGAATGAAGGTATTATAACCCCAGACTTCAAAATATACTACAAAGCCATAATAATTAAAACAGCCTGGCACTGGTACAAAAACAGACAATCAGACCAGTGGAACAGAACTGAGTGTCCAGAGATAAAATCACACATATATGGTCAACTAATCTTTGACACAAGGGCAAAAAGCATACATTGGAACAAGGACAGCCTCTTCAATAAATGTTGATGGGAAAATTGAACAAAGATATGCAAAAAAAAAAAAAAAGAACCAAGAAAACTCCCTTAAACCTTGTACAAAAAACAGCTCAAAATGAATAAAAGACTTGCATATAAGACTTGAGATCATAAAATACATAGAGGAAAACCTGGGCAAAACTCTCCCTGAATTACACTTCAAAAATCCATTTTAAGACACATCTACAGCTGGCAAAAAAATGAAGGAAAACATAAACAACTGGGACTACACCAAACTAAAAAGCTTCTGTATGACAACAGACAAAACAAAAAGAAACCCAACCAAGTGGGAAAAAATTTTTACCCTTCATACAAGTGATAAAGGTCTTATAACAAAGATACACAAAGAACCCACACAACTTAATAAAAACAAAGCAAAAGCCCAGTTAAAAAATGGGGAGAACTAAAATTCACTTCTCCAAAGAGGAAATACAGATGGCCAATAGGCATATGAAAGAATGTTCCATATCACTAATAATCAGGGAAATGCAAATCAAAATCACACTGAGATACCATCTTACACCAGTAAGAATGACCCATATAAATAAAATGGACAACAAGTGTTGGTGTGGATGTAGAGAAAAAGGATCACTCTTACACTGCTGGTGGGAGTACAAACTGGTCCAGCCATTATAGAAGGCTGTGCAGAGGATCCTCAAACAACTGAAAGTGGAATTACCATTTGACCCAGACCATCCCACTACTGGGGATCTTCCCAGAGGATATACAAAATTACTAATTAAAAAGGACACCTGTACACACAGTTTATTGCAGCACTGTTCTCAATTGCCAAGATATGGTAACAACCTAAGTGCCTCAAAACTGATGAATGGCTGGAAAAAATGTGGTATATATACACAATGGAATATTATGCATCAATCAAAGAAGACACACCTATGTCATTGGCAACATGGATGGAGCTAGAAAGAATCATGTTAGCAGAAGTAAGCCAGAAAGAAAAAGAGAAATATGGGATGGTTTCAGTTATGTGAAGGATATAGGAAAAAACAAGCAAAGGGATAAGAAAAATTTAAAAGTGCCAACAGAACCAAACCATAGAACAAGAAAGGGGAAGGAGGGAGAAAATGGGGGAGGGGGAGGGCACAAAAGAATAAGATGGTTAACAGGTGTTAAGGAGATGTGGGAACCTCAGGGTAGACAATGATGTTATATATATATATATATATATATATATATATATATATATATATATATATATATATGTGTGTGTGTGTGTGTGTGTGTGTATACAATCAATAAAAATAAACAACAAAAAAGAATTTGTTAATGATTAACAGGAATTTGAACCCGAAGATACAGAAGTGAATTCGGCAACTGCATAATTTATATAGGCCCCCAGTTTTACTGAGATATAACTACACACATTGTTGTATACGTTTATGATGTGCAACATGACAATATGATATTAATATCAAGTGACAATCTGTAATGCAAAATAATCACCATAATCAGTTTCATTTCCAGTTTTTAAATTGTGCTGACAACTTTCAGGATCTATTCTTTCAGTAAATTTCAAGCATCTTATATGCTATTGTCAGCAATACTCACTGTGCTGGACATTAAATTCCCAGGACTTACTCATTTCACAGGTGAAAATCTATAGTCTTTGACCATGCTTACCCATTTCTTCTGTCTTCCCCACCCTCTACCCTTTCCCCCCAAACACTAATCTACTCTGTATTTCATGAGTTCAATCTTTTATGTCTACATTTAAGTGAGATCATTTAATATTTATCTCTCTGTTTGACTTGACATTTAACACAATGCAGCCTCCATGTTGTAGTAAATTGTGGCATTTCCCTATTTATTCATTGTAATTACTATATTCCATGATTCTTTTTCTCTATCCATTCATCCACTTATGGACACTGAGATCCAAGTCTTCACAGTTGTAAGTAATGTTACAGTGAACAGTGGATTGCAGATATCTCTTTGAGATAATGAAATTTTATTTTTTTCAAATAATTTCTTACCTTGTTGAAAATCACTGTCCTAACATGTGAAGTCATATCTCATTAAGGTTTTGATTTTCATTTCCCTGACATTAAGCACCTTTTCATGTACCTATTAGCCATTCACATACCTTTTTTTTTTTTTTTTTTGAGACTAGGTCTTGCTGTTTTGCCCGGGGAACCACAGGCTCACGTTGCCTGGGATACCACAGACTCAATCCCCAGCCTCAGCTTCCCAGGTAGCTGGGAAGTTTCATGATTGCCATGAAGCAAGACCCAAGTGAGCATTATTCAATGCTCGGAAGCTGGATATTCACTTTGGGTCATCTTTTCTCAATGAAGAAACTGTAGACCCCAAATACCCCACAAATGTGGTCCTTCTCAGTTTCTGTGACCCAGGGTTTGCTTCAACCTCACCCTCAAGTTTTGGGGTTTTTTTGTTGTTGTTTGTTTGTTTTTTACAGTGATGTCTTTTGTAGGGATAGTTATTAATTGTTCTTTGTTGAAATCAATAATGACCTATGTTGCCATCTTGATGCTGTCACTCTTGAATTTGTTTAAAATATTCACAAAATTTGCATCATACAATTTAAAATTTTGAATTGTCTGTAAGGGCTGTTGAGAATGGAACAGAAAGTTATTTGAGTTACTTGGTACAAAAGTATTTAATCAGTGTATTGGTTTTCTAGAGAATTTATTCTTTAGAGAAACAGAAACAGGATATATATTTAACATTCCTATATTTATTATAAGGAATTGGGGCACTAGGGCACATGATTATGGAAATTAACAAGTTCCAAAATCTTCAGTCTGTAGGCTGGACATGGAGGAAAGCTGCAGTGTAGCTCCAATCTGAGTTCAACTCTGGAGGCAGAAGACTAACATCCAAGCTCAAAGATGATCAGACAGAAAGTCCTCCTTTATTTTATTTTATTTTATTTTAATTTTTTTAATTCATTTTATTGATTTGTCACAATTGTGCATTAATTGATCCCTCCTCCTCCCTCCATATCCCCCCTCT
>PVHY01008894.1:0-59166 GCA_004024945.1 Uropsilus gracilis | reverse complement strand
ATGGTGCCGGACCAGCAAAGTTTTTTTTTTTTTTTTAGGCCTGACTTTTGCACGGCCTCTTTAAACACAAGTTAAACTTACAAAACAAACTTTAACACGGAGTTTAAATTTGCAAACTTTTTAACTGCATTTAGCACACATGCTATCAGTCTAGGTCAGTTAAGGGCTGCAGGCCCCGGTGGCCACATGTGAGCCAAGCTCACATGGCTTACATCTTTACAAGATGGCCAATTTTTATCTTTCCTTTATTAAATCTCTCTCTCTATCCGATCTCTATATTGCCCTTTGATCCCCTCTCTGTTTCCACACCCTTTATATATCCTGATTTCCCGCCTTCCAAAAAACCTGTGCTACCTTTCTCCCTCCTGCATCTCCCTAAAGGGAAATTCCAACTAAGGTCATTCTCACATTTTAGCATACCTGTCCTTAAAATCTATAATCTTAAACAGGAGACAGTTGGGGGGAGGAGGGGTGGAGAGGGTAGCACACCCTATCAGATATTTTGAAATTAATAAATATCTTGTGTTGAGATACCTTGCATCTTCACAAATATCCTGTCTTTAGATCAACCCACTAACTTAGAATCCATGAAAGATCTTATCTGCATAAAATGCTGCTGTACTGCTTGCTGGTGGGTGATTTCCCACATACTTCTACAATGAACAATCAATATTCTATTACAGAGAAGAAATATCTTTTTTCCTTTATTTGTTCATTCAGTTGTCTAGTTATATCTTATGTGCTTTGAATATTTTATTCTCAGGCTTGTAAACCAATGCTATCAATATATTTTATTGTCCAAATGGTTCCTTCTTGATTTTGAGAGCTACTTCAGACTTGTTCCAGTGTTCTTTGTGAAAAATTCCCTTTTTGTATCTCTAGATATTTTTTTGTACTAAATATGCTCCAGACTTAGCCTCTAATGTCTTTGCCCTAGTCCTGAAATCAATCATTTCTTCTAAAATCATTGTTTCCCTTGAGAAAGTATTTAGAAACTGGGATATTGGCATTGTGTGTGTTCACTGTTCTGGGGTTACAATGCTTCAAGTCCCTCTCAGTAGAAAATATGTACACTTATACAAATATATACATATATATTAGTCCATGATACACATCTCTATATATATTGCTGTATTTGTCTGCTTGTATAAATATATATGTAATTAGCAACCTTGAGTTTTTACTGATGCCTGCTGTTTCAATCTAACAAGTTCATGTTTTCTTTAGTTGGAACTTCTTTATGACATATTATATAAAATATAGATTTTTTAAAAATATTTGTTCAATCATAGTACAAATCAATATCAGAACTACTAACTCATACCTCTCAGATACAAATTTACTAATAAAATAAATACTTTTCTTTTTATCTTGTACATTTCTTTCTTTTTTTTTTAAGCCTGTAGTAGTCAATCAAAATGGTTTCCAAAGTTATTCAGGTTGGTTCTTCCTTTGCCCTATCATATGATTAAAACAGTCATTTGAAACCCTAACACAAAAATATTTGTTAGTGTTTGTGTTCTGTTCCAGCCCCTTCCTGGTTGATGTTCATTAACTCCCTAGTTTGTGCAACATTCACTTTTCCATGGTTCTAACAGCCCAAATTAGATCAGAAAATGCCTTCAGAGAAGTGCTGTGTTCTCCATTGTTCCTGCCCCCGTCCAACCCCAACTACACATCTCCCCTTTCTTACCCACTTCCTATGATAGCAGCCTCAGCTTCTAACTTATTCCTCCTGATTTTGCCCAACTGAGCAGACACATGTCTGTGTCCTTTCTTGTAACCTCTTCTCCCTCACTGAAGCACAGCACGCTGCAGGCACTCTTGCACTTTTATTTCCACTTAATGATAAATCCTGGAAATCATCTCCATCATAGTTCACCAAGATTTTCATCATTTTTTATAGCTGCCTAGTATTCTATGCATCAGAATTTATACAACCACTGTCTTAAGTATGTTTATTTAGTTTCTTTCCAACATTTTGGAATTACTAGCGATGCTGTAATAAATAACATTGTACGTATGCATCTTTATATTGCTGAAGGTATGTTTCTTTGCAATGTAAATACTTTTCTTAGAGGATGCTATTCAAATATAACAGTAAACATTCTCATTTTTTTAACATTCTTATTTCTGACTTAATACCTAGCATGTAAATATTCCCAGTTGTCTCATAAGATTTCTTTTTTGTTGTTATTTTATTTGAAGTATAATTGTAAGTTATGTCTTATGCCATTATGTAAGTTGCAGTATATAAACACACATGCTACATTAAGTTTGCAATGTGTCAACCAGCAGCTTAAACTTGTTTTAGGAAAGTAGAAGTAAGCAGAATTAAATTCTAACCACTCTTTGTTCTCTGTTATCCCTCATCCCTTCCTTGTGATTAACTTTTAATTTGCAACAAATGTGTTTTTCTCCAAGCGCTTTCAGGGAACCTTGAAAACGGATTGTTGCATCTCTAACAACAATCCTCTCTGTCTCTGAGGCTGACAGTGACATGAGCACAAGTAGCTTCTGTCCTTCCAGGATGATGGTCCTGAGGAGTACCCCTGATGAGAAAGCCCAACGTTGTAACTCATGTCACCTACATTGCCAGGCACTGGCTGGGACTTGGGAATGGTGGGGGTTCCTCCACTCCCTCACACCCCATATCCTTTCAATTCCATGCACTTCCACTCTTCAGGAAGCCAACTTTCAGGGTGCGGCTCCCACTGACTCCCTGGGAACCACCTCCTTTATGAAAAGACATTCTCCTGGTTGAGTGCTTGACTTTCTGTGTGGCAAGTGAAGGACTAGCTTTGGTTGCTTACAAATTCACACCTGATGACCAGTTCTATCCTACTTCATACCCATTCTTACCTTTGTCCCAATTTACCTGTCCTTCTCCCTTTATGGTAACTGCAAAAGCTCCCATATTCCACTCGTTTAGTTTTGTTTTATGCAGTTCATTTTTTGTTTGTCTTCTCTGTCTGCCATGTGTGAGTGAAATCATACACTGTTTGCCTTTCACTGTCCAGCTTAGTTCACGAATGTAATACCTCTAGGTCTGTTGTAGAACAGGATTTCTTCTTCTTATGGCTGAATATTAATCCATTGTGCATATATACCACACCTCCCATTTTTCAGTTGATGGGAAATTAGTTTATTTCTAGTTGTTGGCTGTTGTGAATAACACCTAATACATAGGCATGTTTTCAGTTGTTATATTAATACTGGGATCCAGGTATATTCCATGCATTTTATTTAAATGATATTAATGAATATCTTTTGAAGAAATGGATGAAGTAATCCAGATGTCAGGCAGACAAGAGTGTAGTAATAATGTGAAAAACTCTCAAGGCCAAGTCTTACACCATTATATCATCAAGGCAGACATGGAGTTATGTTGGTGTTATTACCAGTTATGAGAAACATGGAAACACACAGAGCCTTGTGTGCATCAGGTCTCACAGCATCATGTTGGAAACATAGTAGCCTTCTGCTTTAGTACAGATTTACTATGTGCTGAGGGAGGCAATTCAGCCCAGTCTCCCTGGGAAGCAAAACCATGAGGAGGTCAGTATGGCCAGTGGAAGGAACACTCAGATGAGGTAGCAAATATACTAGGTAGAGAATGAAGGCTCTGCTGTGCCCAGATCTCGGGTCTGTCCGGAGATGAGTTGTGATGAGGACTATGAAGAGACATCCCTGAAGGCTGTGGGCATCACCAAAGGTGCTAAAGAAAAGCAATGATGCTCAGCTTCTCATAGCAGGAAAATTTGCTCTGGTTATAACTGAAGAACTGAATAGAACGAAGTGAGCCCTCAATCAGGGAGCCTGGTGTGTCTCTGCCCTCCCTCCCCAGGCACATTAGCTGGGAATTTCACCCCTGGAAGAGGACTCACTCATGTGGCAGAGCCTGGGACAGTGTTAATTTCCTGGCACCAAATGTGGCTAAAAAAGAACTTACTTCTAAGCCAGGCTCTCTGGTCCACTGACAGGACAGAGGAACAATTATTTCATATATGTCTCTATAGCTGTATGATTATTGCCGATTATCTTTATTTGGAAATTTGTTCTGAGAGACACTGAGAGGAAGCCTATGTCCAGTGCACCCCATGCCAGAGCCGTGATATACTTGTAGCTGTGGCTCTGAGGATAGCATGGTGGCTCAAAAGCAAAGTTGAATCTGTTCTTCTAATTAAGTTCCCATCTTCTTGGACACTGGCTATCAAAAATGCATAGGACAATATTTTTATTTTAGAAGGAAAATAGCTCTCGAAGGGAAAAAAAATAGGGAATTTCTTCCTGCCATGACGCAGAAAGGTATATTCCTATGAAAACCTGGGAATGTCAGATATGAATTTCTACATGCAAGATTGTGAATAATAAGATTTAGTTGATCATTCAGATGACCAAGATATATTTCTCTCACACATATTTTTCATATATATATGTATATGAAAAATATTTTGAGCTCATATTTGATTCTTGGAATTTGATGTGTTGAGAAAGTTGTCTTTTTAAAATTTTTTTAATAACAAGCAATAATTTATTTATATGTAAATTTCACATCTTTGTAATCCCTGGGATTCCCCCCCACCACCATTACCCCTCTGTGCCACCCCCCCACCCCGAATTGTGTCCTTCAATTTAGTTGTTAGCTTTTTTTTACTTTTCTTGATAGCTTTTTATCTTTCCCAAGTCCCATATAATAATGAAACTATTTGGTGTCTGTCTTTATCTTTTTGACTTGTTTCTGCTAATATGACTTTATCATGTTATGTTAATGATGACAACTTTTGGAAAACTACTCAAGAGAGGGAGCAGTTGCCAGGAAAACCAGCATGAATAGGGAGCTAAATCTCTATCTTACCCCAGAACTCTATGTAGTATAGAGGAGATGGAGGTTAAGTTTAATTTAAGGGCCAATGGCCAATGAGTTAGTCAGTCATGGCCTATGTAGTGACACCGCCATAAAAAAACCAGAGGTGGGGCCTCCAAAACTTTCCAGAGCGTTTGGTGGCATAGTAAGTAAATGGGTTTCCTTAAGGTCTGTGACTTGCCCTAGCAAAATTAATGAAACCTGAGAAGTGGGTCTGGGAACTGCTGATCTACAGCCAGTTGGTAAAAAAGCACAAATAATAATATGGTCTGAAGACTGGAACATGGAGAGCGTGGTGGTCTATAAAAAGTAAATTTTGTTTTGTTTTGTTTTTTAGGTTTTGGTGTAACTTTTTTAAAAATATAATTTTCTTTTTTAATTTGTTGCACAAGTATACGTGTATGTATGTATACATGTATTTTTCACATAATTTTCCCTGTGGAACCTATTTTGTCTCAGAGAGATACTTTTCTGAATTGAACTAAATTGACTTGAATTCTCAAACACCCTGGTGGTGTTCAAGAATGTTGGTGTTGCGTGTTGATGTGGAGAACCACCAAACACTCACATAGGAATTGGTTCCAGAATCAGGAGATACTGCACTTGTTTGTTCAAAAGGCTATTTGCAGATATTCTATGATAATTTCTGGAAATGATCAGAGAGACCACCTAATCTCCTTTACCCCTCTTTATACACTGTTGAATTCTAAGAAAGGTCAAATTTGAAAATATGGTTTGAATTTGATCTTCATGAAAAAGAGTGAATTACATTCAAATCTGCACGTTTACTATTTGTCACAGAAACATTAGTGCGAAATAAACTTTATTAGTCTCAAAATAGCTGGAATCTACAGTAAAGAAGACAATTAATTATTGGAAATCTCTAGAACATTGGTGCTCAATGCACTCAGTGCCTGCTTTATTTGATTTTGAAAATCTTCTTCGCTTCTGCAACAAATTTCTCATCTATGGGAGGCTTCCTGTGACTCCCAGGCTGCAGAAACTTCTTCAAATTTGGGAGGCTGACGACTCTGGCTTTCAGGGCCTGCAGTACACAAGAGCAAACCTCAGTTTGGAGTCACCCTTGCCCATCATGAGCAAGCCTAGGATCTCTGAGTCTGTTACTCCAACTGACCAACTGAGTGCCTTCTATCAACACCGTCAGAAGGCTGGGGAACACACACCTGTGAAGAAATAAGGTCTGAGGCAAACAGGCCAGTGCCACATTGACACAAAGGCTCAGCTTCAGACTATTTAGTTCATGTCTTCGCCTTCCCTACCCCTTCTCCACACAAAAACTATGTGGACAATTCCTCTTGTGTACAAGAAAGAGTAGTGTCTCTATCAGAAACCACACAGATAATATCCACAGGAATAATGAGGCTAGAAAAAATTGGGCTGGAAAATACAGAAATGGAAAAGGAGGCTTTGAGATCAATGTGCCCCATAAAGATTGTGAGAGAGACCACAGCATCTGAAGGGGAAGCAGGAGCTGGGTGAAGGAGACTAGTACACACAGACCCAGGTGGGAACACAAGCACACCTTTGGGAGAAAGGGGATCCCAGAGGAACTAAGACAGGAACCCTCTTGAAATAGAGACTAGGAAGAAAGAAACAGATCCTGAGCCCTTCTTGTAAAACCCAGATCACTCTCCTGGGGGAGTATCCATAGCAAATTTCCTCAGCAAAATATGAATCTATGCCTCAGATGAGGGACTAAGAGCAGATTTTGAAGCTGGGTCAGAGTGAAGGCCAGGGCAATAATGGGAGCTTTGATCACCAAGTCTAAAGCCCAAACCTTAGTTTCCAAGATGGGAGACATGGACCTTTCCATGTGAGGACAGTGGGGGACATCACCTTCAGCAGCAGGAAGTTGGCCAGAAGGCTGGAGTCAAACTCTTCTATGCAGTAGAGAAGTTCAGCCAAGTGAATGTCAACCCTGGTGAGTGCATTGCCAACCATGTAGTCCTGTCCGTGGCTCTTCAACACCTGGTGAATTTGAGCAATCAGGTCATGAACTCAGGACAGTGCGACTCCTCTTCCCTGCATCATGACATGCCCAACTGCTGCCTCTATGGTAGGTTTTGGAGCTCAGACATGCTTACCACCTGGCCCGGCTGACACAGAGCTCTTTGCTTTCTATTGTCTCTCCTATTGGTGGTTCAGGCTTCCATGTCTTTGTCCCTCCCACAGCACTGTCTCTCCACTTGTCCACACATTAAGCACCAAGAGTCTGTACATGTACCTCATTCCATGGACGCTCAACATCCCTGAGCTTTCAGAATGGGTCTCTCCTGTCTGCTCTCTCACATCTCTCCTGTGAGTTGAAAGTCCCCCTCAAGCCTTCTTCAAACTTGAATAGATTGATTCACAATAGACACTGTGGTCTGCTTTCTTCATTTCCTGTCTCTCTGGAACCTGAACTAGACCTGGGTGAAATCATCTCATCATCTCTTTCAATACAGGTTCTAACCCTTAATCGACCAGTGCTGTCAATAATATTGATAGAAAATATTGCAATTTATTTGCTGGATTATCTAGGGTGACTGCATAGCTGTCTCCAATTTACTTCGAAATGCATGAAAAAAGACTCTCATTGGAGAAGTGCTGGATGGACAAGACACATAATCAAGTAAATATTGCCATATTCACTTCATTATTAAGGTGGTGAGCATGTAAAGTTCATTGCACATCTCTTTCAACTCAGTTTACATGAATTTTGATAATAAAATATTGAGGGAAGCATTATATATATCAAAAATATTTTAAAAATAGGTTATCATGAAAAAAGGAATATAAATACATGGCACCGCCAAGTGAAGGTAGTAATATTTTGGTAAACACTTTTTCAAATAGGTAAGCATAGAGCTATCTGAAGAGCTATTGGTAAAGAATCACAACCAGTCACATGTTGTAATATATACATGCTTTAGTTAAGATCTTAACATCTTTTCATCTGTCTTCCTCTCCATTCTGCATCTCCATTTCTATTAGATACACACCATCCACCTCTGAAATACCACCACATTCTCCCAATGAGAGCAGGTCTTTCCTCCTTGACCACTTTTCCAGTACTCTCTACAGTTGGATCCCACCCGTGTCATATAAAACCCAGCACTTTGCCCGGTAAGATCTGCCCCAATCACTGTGGTTCTAAGAACCTTCCCAGCTCAAGCTCTAGCAATAACCAGGAGTTTCCATTGAGTAGGGAACCCACCTCTCCCTCACCTGTTACACCACCTGGGCCATTTAGTTGCTAGACATGAGTGGTTCTCCCACTCTTTCTCATAAAATGTGATTTCACAATCCCTTACATACTGTGGATCATGTAAGTTGAAATTTTGCTGAAAATCACACTTCCATAAAACTGGTACAATCTTCATGCTCAATTTTCATTAAATGCCTTCAGATTCAGGTAGTGCTGTATAAGGGATCAGGGAGGGCCCCTTACCTTCTCAAAAGCAGGTAGGTAGCGATTTGTTGCTCTCTCTTTGATCAGAGCTATTCTGGCATCTTTTTCATCAGGTGGACATAGTGGCAAAGTTACGATCATTTCACCCAAATCAGCCACACCTTCTACATACATATCAATCCTCAAAGAAAAAGAAATGATCAAACTTTCCAATGTCTCCTGTCTCTGGCTTTATAGATTAAACAGGTAAAAGAATGAGACATTTACGATGACTGGGGATTGGTCTCCTACAGCCAGCTTCTAGAGCTATAGGGCTAAGAGGCAATACCGATGGAACAAACATCGGAATGAATGGGAGAGACAGTCACTAAGAACAAAGACACTAAAACCAGAGACTGTAAAGGTTCTGAGAAAAAGAGGCTGTCTCCTCCACGAAGAAGCTGGGAGAGCCATTCCACACACCAGATTGAAAGGAGGTTTTCCAGCATGCTCTGAAGGGCCATCTGCCCCAATGTTATTCATGGAGATCTACTCAACCTCGTCTGCAGTCCCCCCAGGACTCTGGGACTTCACCCAGGAGGACACTGCTTCAGAAAAGAAAACAAAGAGACCAACGGGCCAATCACCAACAAACAACTGACAATGAGAAAGGAACTGGAGTGACCAGAGGGGGAACCAGGGAAAGAGCATGTGGGAGGGCCATGCCTACAAACACTATATATGCAAACAATTAAAAAAAAAAAAACCTAAAAAAAATAATTGAATAAAAAAGAATGAGGCATCTGGAGTTGACAAAGTAATTCCCCTTCATTGAATGCATTTTTAGAAACCAGTTGTTTGGTAATTTTTTTTTAACACATTACATTTCTCTCTAGAGCAAGCTACTGAGGTAGAGATAGTCTAAAAATTGTGTTATAGTGCTAGCATGGCTGTGAAGAAAAAGGAACACTCTTACACTTCTGGTGGGAAGGCAAACTGGTCCACCAACTATGGAAAGCTGTGAAGAGGACCTTCAAACTACTGAAAATGAATCTACTATTCAATCTAACAATTCCACTACTGGGAATTTACCTAAAAGATACCAAAACACTAATTAAAAAGGACACCTGTACTCACATGTTTATTTCTGCACTATTTCCAGTAACCAGAATATGGAAATATTTGAAATGTCCCAACACAGATGAATGGATCAGAAAGTTGTGATATATGTATATAATGGAATATTATTCAGCAATCAAAAAAGACAGATTTGATGCATTTGTGGTAACATGGATGGACCTAGAAGGAAGCATGATAGCAGAAATAAATCAGAAAGAAATAAACAAAAATCAGATGGTCTCACTTATAGGTGGGATATAGGGAAAACAAACAAAAGTTCAAGAAAAAATCAAAACTAACAAGCTGGCTACAGAACTAGAGGATGCAGCTAGGAATGGAGTGGGAGGAAAAAATCAGGGAAGAGCACAAAAGATCAAGTAGACAGTTCATGGTCTATGGTGGGAGGAGAACCCCGGAAATACAATGATGTAAAAAAATACACACACACACACACACACTATATATATATGTATATGTATATATATATAGTGTGTGTATACATAAATATGTAAACAATAAGAGTAAATAAATAAAATTTTAAAAAATATACACATGACCAAGATTATAGGGACAGAGTGCATGAATGACCTGTTCAGACTCAAGACGTGAGCAAAATGGCTGGGACCCTGCAAGTTGTCACTGATGCTGTGCTTCACATTGCCCTCTCCGCAATGTGATTGGCTCCAGAACATGCTCATTGGGGTTCCTGTGGCTGAAGACTTGCTGCTGAGCTATATCAGAGGAGATTCTGCAAAGCCACTGTCATATTTTTCCCTCTTTCATCCTGTCACACCAGCCAGGTCCATTCATATACCCCAGAGTGGCAGTTCTTCCCATAGAGCATGGCCCCCACAAACTCTACCCAACTCTGACCCTCAATGCATTTCAACTTTCCATCTAAAGTATGCTATGAAATGGTGTGTTCTTAACACAATTCCAAGCTGTAGATATTCTAAAAGCATATAGGTATTGTTCTAAGCTCAGCCTCTTTCTAAGTTTTATTCCCCTTTGTAAGAACTTTATTACATGAAAGCTTTATGGACATACATCCCATGAGATTATGTCATGGGACTCTGAAGTTTGCAAATCTGTGATATTTAATAACGTCCCAGAATTTTGTACCTTCACCACACTATACTGCCAGATTTTCTCAGCAATCTCAAAAGACTTCAGAATGCTTTAGCTGCCATTCCATAGTCTTCCTTTTAGTAATTTGCAACTATCTTTATAGATATGAATGTTTGAAAATGAAAATCATAAAATATGTACCTTTTATGTATGAAATACTTTTGAGGTTTTCTCATGTAGCATACATCAATCCTTCAATTTAGTGGTAATAATATTCCAGTGTATGGATGCAACCTTATTTGCCAGTTGATTGATAATTTCTGTTGAAATTTCTTGACATTATTAATAATGCTGCTATGAACTATTGTATAGAAGTTAGAGTGTAGTAATATTTTAAATTCTCTTGAGTAAACACTTTGCAGTGAAAACTGAATTATACATTAGCACTATATTTGCTATTTGAGTAATTGTAGCAATACTGTACATGATTTTTATTTCAATCATGTGATTCCATCATAATATGGAGGATCTCCCCTGTTTGTAGCCAATAAACCTGGAAGCTTCAGTTCTGCATCAGCATTGACTTTGGGCACCAATCTTCGCTAACCCTTATCCAGTGGCCAGTTATTCAAAATGACAAGAAATTCAGGTCCTGATCATCATTCTTGTAACTCTGGAACCTGAGAATCAGCTCTGTAGACACATTCTTTCCCAGACTCATCAGTCAGAGACAGGTACAGCATCACTGGTCTCTATTTGTTGACTGGTATCCAGTTTCCAATGATCTGAACACCTGGTGTCAATAGCCCATCAACTTCCTGGGTTCAGGGTAATTCAGTACCTGGAAACTTCTGTTGTTTGCTGTGAGTGTGGACTACATCCTCTGATGTCATCCTACTTGCTTGTTTCCACACCTCTAGTAACCCATTCTCCTTGTCTGTCTCTGATAGGGCCTGCCTTTATCTCCTACATCTGTATGTTGATCCTGTGATACCCCTGCCATAGATCTGTGCAACCAGAACCTAAAATTTAAACAATTAATTGATAGTAAGTGGACAAACAATCAAAAAATACCATACAGGGCTTTCTCCTTGAGGTCTTTTCCATATAGGTTGTATTTGCTGGCAATGTAGTTGAGGATGGCTCTGGTCTGGACCAGTTTCATCCCATCAATTTCCACCATGGGCACTTGCTGGAACAACAAACTCCCATCTTTTGAAAGAAGAAAAGAAAAAAAAAGCGAAATATTTAATGAATATACTCTTTTAGAAAATAAAATGTATGCAGGAGTTATTGAAATTATAGAAAGTATTTTAAAATCACTAGGTAACATTGGGTAGAAACGGCATTTGTTTTTACTTTTTCATCTTTGTTTTTAGTCAATCTTCCTTTTTCTTTTTAAACTGTTATTTCATTGAACTCTTTAGTTCCCATTCAGATACATGTAGGTCTCTGTGTTCTTGTACTGATTTATCCTCATAGATATTTTAGGAAGTAGTTGAGAGATGCTACAATAGGTCAGTTGCCACTGGACAGGGAAGTTTCCAAAGTTTCTATCAAATATGGCAACAAGGCAGTCCTAATAAACTGCCTCAAAAAGGCATTTTGTGGGCTTTTCAAGTCCGCCATTGGCTAATATGTGCAGGTCAGGTCCTGGGTCCTGAATCTGCTGTTTCTGGACCTGCTTTTGTAGCTACATCCTCACACTTTCACCTGACCATCCAACTCACTCCACACATTCTTTTTATCTGAGTTTTGGTAGGATATTGGCTTGTCAAGCATATAAGAGAAAGGAACACAAGGGAAACGCTGGGCCTATTTCTAGTCTTTTCACTGTTTTGTTATCCTTGATTGGATGTCTTGTTTGAGATCCTCAACAGATAGAATATAGTAAACAGTAAACAGGAAATAGTGAAGCGACGTTATTTCCAGTCCTTCAAGGAGAGTTCATTAGCCAATACTCAGAGAGATCTAGATCTTTCCAACCCTGATTTGACTGCAAGACCCACTCAAGGAACCTCATCCCTTACCTTTGAGCCACTTTTTCCCTTTCCTCAATGCCCAGCTATCACCATACATACACGAGGACATTGCTTGATGATAAAATTTCAAATTATGACTTGTAGTAGATACTCTTCAGAGGAATATAAGAACTTGGTCTTACCAGTCTTTAACTTTTGCAAATATTCTGGAGTTTCAATAGATTTCTCTTCAAACTGCAAAGCAGAAATTGTCCATGAGTTCATGTTATCGTTTTTTTTAATCTTATTTCTACTATTTCACACAGTACTTTAAAAAACTTGATCCTTGAATGTCTGATGCCTGATGCAGAGGACTTAATATTTCTGAGTTTGGCAGGATACACATAGAGGTGTGACTGTGGTCATTCAGATATTTAAATTAGACTCAGTAGGAGAAGAGAATGGATTGTAGAAGTAACTTCATTTTTTTTGTTTTTTTATTCTAAATAATTTATTTATATATACATATATTTCACATCACTGTATTCTCTGGGGTTCACCCACCACCTCCCCTAGCTGGTCACTCCAGTTGGCCCCTCCCATCCTCCCAATTGTGTATTTTCAGTTGGTTGTCCATATATTAGTGAAACCATTTGGTTTCTGTCTTTTTCTTTCTGACTTGTTTCTGCTAATATAATTTCTTCTAGGTACATCCAGGTTCTCACAAAGTCATCAAATTTGTCATTTTTAAATGATGAGTAATATTCCATTGTATATATTAACTGTTCATTTTTGCAGGTTCATTCTCAGATTTTCAGGGAAAGGATCAAGGGGGAGGGGTTGTATTTCTTTTTTCAAAAATTTAAATTAAATGAAAAATAAATTTTAAGATATAGATTTTCACAAGTGGGTAATAAAGATAATGGAGTTTGGTGGTATGATTTGTTTGAGATCCGGGCTCTGATTCATAATAGTTATGACAGCTGGATTAAATGATTTACTATCTCCAAGACAATTTGTAGCTTACTGATCTACAAATTAGAGGTAGTACATCTTATTAAATAGAATACTAGAGTGTTTTAAAATATATATGACAGATCTGGCTCACAAAACCAAATATGTAACAGAATTGATGTCTATTGTGGCTCTTAGAGTTTAAAGGTGTTTTTGATTGTCAAATACTTGTGCAATGGGGATTTCTGACTTGGTCAGTGGAACAATTACTGTGGACAAATGACCAACATTTTGAGAAAGTGGTGTACAGCACCTCTAAGTGCCCAGTTCAAGAGAAGCATCGGGGAAATGGGTGGTCATGATGGTACATTGACTAAGGTCAGATTGGTGTATTCGTGTGAGTGTGATGTTGCTCCTGAGACTAATGGAGAGGGAGAGGATTTAGGAAATCAGCCTTTGAGCACAGAGACCTCAGAGGTTCTTGCCAAGAAACTCTATAAATCTTTGCACCATCACCATTTTCCATCAAGTTGCAGTAGAGAAAGTGAAGCCCGGATATTCTCAGTGTCACTTCACCTTGACCCTACTTGGGTTCTGAACACATCCCTGAACCCCAAAGCTCAGTCCTATTAAAGCAAAAGAAAGTTGTTGGTTAGTAGAAAACAATTTTGAATGTTACTATTTGGATTGTTGGTGTCCTTTTTTCTTCATGCACTTGAAAAAGGGCCAAGTTAAAGTCCCACGCCTTCATGAAGTAATTGCCAAGTGGAATACCAAAGATTGAGTAAACATGAGTTATGAATCTGAAGGAAGCACACTAGAAGCTCCCTTCATCAGATAAAACCTCAACTGAAAACTTTACTGTTCAAATTTGACAGACAAACTTCCATGAATTTGTCCATGATTTTTTACCAGGAAAGCCATTAGAGTGGTGTTGGGATCTTGGTGAGATTCAGAAGTGGTCTTCTCAGTGACACTTGTAGAGGGCAGCACTCAACAGAGTCCCACAGGATTTGGTCTTCCAAAAGGGAAGTGTAACACTGCAAAGTGCTTTGATTGAGGCTGTCTGTTTTGTTCATCCATTATTTCCATGTCTCGGAAGAAAACCAGTGTTGAGTAGATGCGGTATACCTCTAGTAAGCAATTTGTTACAAATTGCTCCCCTTTCCCACATTCCCAGTAATGTTTAAATTTTAATTATTTGTTTTCTTTTTATCTTTCTGACTTATTTTGCTTAGCATGTTGCAGTTTAGAATATTACTACTTTTTCTTTATATTATGAAAATATCTCACATGCACTTAAAAAAAAAGCACAGAAGAGTTTAATGATCCTCCATGTCAATCACCCAGCCTCAATAAAGTCAACTGAAGTTAATCATGTATCGTATCAAGTCAATGTCCTTCCACACTCCCCATCATTGTTTTTAAAAATAACAAAGGTCATATATTTTATCACAAATATTTCAAAATGTGTCTCTAAAGCATAGGAACTATTTTTCAAATATTCACAAACATTAACAATAAACTTTAACTCCATGCACTATTCAATCAATGTTCACATTTCTAATTGTATAAATTTACACTTTAATATTTTTTAATTCAAATAAAAGTGAGGCTCACACATTGCCTCATAAATTTAGTTTTCATTGTTTCTGTTCTTTGAAAAGAAGAAATTTTAATAGTATTTATGTTAAACCTTTCATCTCTTAATAACTGACAACTTTTAAAATCAGAAATCTTAAGAGCTCATATAGTAAATCAAAACCCTCTTTCTGGCCGGGCACGGTGGATCGTGCATGTAAGCTTCAGCCTATGACGGGACGAAGGTGGAGGGCAGCCTCGTTGTATGAGGTGAGGGCACTGACCACCAAGATGGGTCAGCCGGAGGGCACCGGTGCTGGTGCACTTACCCTATTCAACAGTCTATTTAAGAGCCAACCTTCGCTGACCTCACTCAGAACCTACCTCTACTCCTGCTGCAGCCAGGAGCCAGCGGATACACTCCATTCTGCCTTGAGCATTGTAGTAGTGAAGAGTGGGCTTCCCCACCATGACGGAGTTTTCCGGTTTCACTAAATCTAAAGGAACAGATGAAGGAAATCACGAAAGCAAAATGTGATATATGATGTACAACTGAGGAGCATCAACAATGTTGGAGGAGTTCCTGGCTCCTTCATGAAAGAAACAGTAGTGTCCCCATATATTTTCTTCATCCAAGTAGTCACCCATTAGTGACCAACCATTCTCAGGTCTCCATTGAGAAAAATCTAATTGCCTTGCTAGTCTAATTGATGAGAGTCTGTGATAAGAATGTCTTGTCTGATAATAGCAAGGAGGGAAGGATTAGAGTTAGTATACATTGAAAACTTCTTAATGAATCTGGCCCAGTGCTTGTTCCTTTGGATATATTATCTTTAATCTTTTTTAAAAATTACATATATATATATATATACATACATACATACATATATTACATCATTGTGTACCCTGGGGTTCTCCCATTTCCTTAACTCCTGATAACCATCTTTCTTAATCTTTTATGTCCTCCACTTCCCCTGCTTTCTCCCTCTTCCCCCTCTTTTGCTCTATGGTTTGATTCTGTTGATTGCTTCTAATTTTTCTTATTAGTTTATTTTTTCCTATATCCTTCATATAACTGAGATAATCCCATATTTCTCTTTTTCTTTCTGGCTTATTTCTGCTAATATGATTCCTTTTAGCTCCATCCATGTTGCTGCAAAATCTATAATCCTCCTAATAGCCATCCCGAGTTAGTTGATTTGATCTCCATTTTAATGTTAATGAAACTGAGTGTCAGAGGGTAAATGACATACTCAACTCAAAAGCTGAAATCAGAGTTCAAACTCATTTAGCTACTGCTAGAAATATCCTTAGGATATTTTCCCATAGACACAGGATGCCATTTTATTGTCTCCTTTTTATAATTCTGCATTACATCTCAAGTTGGAACTTTCTATAATCTAGAAAAGGAAATACCACTGCTTTATTTTTATAATAGTGAAAGAATGGAACTACCATTTATTCAACATCTGTCACAGAATAGATATTTTCGCCAGTTGATAGTCAAGAATGTCACAAAATCCCCTGAAATAGATTCTTATTCCTTCTGTTTTACAGTTGGGGAATCTGAGGTTTTTAAGATTAGTTCCCTAAAGTAGATGTGGTGAACCTGGAATTCAAACTGTTTGAAAGCAACATTTGACTTTGTATGTTATATTACTATTTTTAAATAGGTATGATAATGTGAAATCCACTAATTTCTTCAATAAAATAGAAAACATTCAATAGAAAACATTCCAAACATTTATGGAAGGGTAAGCATCATGTCATGTGTGTGCAGTTTCAGTTGACTATGTTTTGTGCATGCTTTTTTGGTCATTACAAAGGAACACAGTATTTAAGTTATACTGGCGAATACATCTGAAAGCCCTTTATCTACCCCAGCCTGCCAGGAAGTGGACACTGCAGAACATAATACCTGTTTCAGGTCCCCGTCAATAAGAACAGAATTTTGAGGAGAAGGAAATAGTTTTATTAATTTTTCAACAAAAGAGAAGGGCAGCATCTGAAAAACTACCATCCTGCTCATGGGCAAAAGTTAGGGCTACTTATCTAAATTACAAGGAAGTAAAGGGGGAGTGGATCTCTTATTTCCCATCAAATATTCAGATGTTATCTTTGCAAGGATACCATTCCTGGTTTTGATTTGAAGTTTTTTCTTAACAAGTCTCTCTGGCCTCAGAATGCACAGAGAAAACAAGTTGTTAATTAAATATAATCAATGGAGATTTGTTCAACTTAGAGGGGGGATGGAGGGTCTCTCTCCACCATAAAAAGGGATATGTATTTTATTGTAGTATTAGGGCCAGAGAAGAAAACTCACTAACTACAACAATGAACAGGAATAGTTTTATCATGGATGTGAACAGAAACACACCAACTCATGAAAGTTAGTGTCAACTTTAAGGAGCAACAGTTACCTTTCTATTCAAATCTGAAACTGTTTAGAAAACACTGACATGACCTGTAAAATTTTCTGGCTGTGGAGTTTACAATAAAAATACATTTCTCATTCCCAATGGATATATCTCTGAACAAGTGTTTATCACTTGAAGTTTTAGATATCAAAGTGTTTTTAATACCTGTGTTTTAATGTGGAACTCAGAATTCTAGCTGTTAGACTCCAAAATCCTTGGAAACAATTTAAAGCAGTTCATCTATCTTACACTTACAATTCTATGTATTTTCATTTCTAAAAATCTGTCCCTAATATTTATTTGTTAGTAATTTCTCAGTCATTTGCCTGTCTGTGTAACGCTGGGGTTACATTCTTACTCTGCCATATGTGCACCTGCTTCACTTGTCATCTTCCAGACCTCCCCCACAATGCTTGTCCCTTTTCTTGGCCGAATCTCTCCCTGCTTTCTGCTAATGGTATGTGCGCTTTCACGCAGATATTGAGGTGTTAGTTCCTCAGAGCAATAAGATAGGAAAGCTCACACTGGCCTGTGAAGAGTGTGGGTATGGACTAGAGTTTGAAGAGTGAATAACTCGGATCTTCACACTAGGATCCCTTTCACAACTTAGGAACAAGTTAGTCGAGAAATTAATGTGCCTTGTGTAATATTTTATTACAACACACTTCCTTTTTGGCAGCTTTCTTCAGCTTCCAAATAGGAGGTTTCCAAACACCTGTCCATCACGTGAGCAATAGAGAGCTGGAGAAACTGGACAACTCGCCACGGGTTGCACAGTGTGTTTCTGCTTCACACCCAGTATCTAGTGAATGTGAGTATGCTCTACCACAACATCAGGAAATGGTTTCTAATATATTAAAGATGAGGGAACTTAAATTTGGAGCCAAGACAACACTCCAACGTTGACAAGTTTTAGTCTGTGGGGTTGCCTTAAGTTCTGATTTCCAGTCTAGGAATGGAGAGATTCCAGAGAAGGCCAGTTGGGGGTGGTCCGAGGAAGAAGGCAGGCAGGGTTCTGGTCACAGGCTCCAGCACAGGCATCGTTAGGGGCTTTTGGGACCATGTAAGACTGTGTTAGTGGTGTCCTAGACCTCCTTGGGCCAACCCCAACTGACCTTCTCTGGAATCTCTCCAATGCCCAGTCCCCTACGTATGGAATTCAGCCAGACACTGGGGCCTCTATTGTTCCTCCTTTGACTGTTCATGGCACAGTCCTGAGTCTCAGTCAACACTTGATGCATACTTCATAGCTCCCCAACAGCTTCTTGCTGACTGCAGATCACACATTTCAGTGGTTCTTCTTCTATACTTCTTATGTAATTTACAAATACATGTATTTCTTTCTTTTAAAAGGTTCCCTTCAATCTTCCTTATCTATAACTCAGTGAGCAAATGTGCGTGCCAAGAGTGACGGCTGGTGGGGATCAAGAGAGGAGCCTGATTTGATCCCCCACCTTTAAGGGCTTTTTGCCTAATCAGAAAACAGGTTTGAGGATGATTAACAGCTCAAAGGGGCTCAATAGTGATTTTCCTTCATTGCCTTTGACCCTACCACTACCACCAACCTCTTAGCCAAACAAGGGAGAACAAGGTGGAAGGCTGCCATAATAAGAAAGTGAGGAAGCAGCTCTCCTACTGGGCAGCTCCTCAGCTTCCCAACTTCATAACTCAACTACCCTATGCATGTGCCCTGCCACTCTTCTTGTTAAGACCAAACATGATCCTTGCCAAAAGTTGCTCTTTCTCCACAGCAACCTGCAAATGCTTTTCCTCACTGGCACTTCACTATCTTCTCCCATGGGTACCATGTTTTCTCCACCTGTGGATTCTGCTATGCACTGGAGGGCCCCTCATTTTCACATGTGCTCCCTGAAATCTTAGACTCTCCTCTAGAAGAAATTCAATGCAACATCCCAAGAGTACATTTTCCACATGCACATTCTGATAGAACGACTCCTTCATACTATTGGTGAAATCTCTTCCTTTTTATAACTTCCTTTAAGCTCTTATGATGAGTTTTTCATCAAGGCATCCCCAGTTTGGAATTTTGAGGAATCATGTAATTCATTATTCCTAATTGGGGTGGTTTTGTTGTGTCTGTCCTAGAAGACAGTTGCGTGCCTGGATGCATTTTTGGTTGTCAAACAAGAGAAGGTGGTCTCAGGAGATGAGATAGGAGACTAGAGGTGAAGGAAGTGGAAGGGTGTTTTCCATGTGCATTCAGAGCTTTTATCCTTTAGTCATGCCGCATTTTATCCTTTTTTTTTTTAAAAAATCAATTATGTTATACTAACAAACAATTTTTAAAATAAATATTTAGTTGGAAAAAGCTTCAAGTTGATTGTTTGGTTGGTACAGCTATGAAATCTTCCAGGATAAAGTGCATTGTCATTTTTGAAAATATAGTAATGCTCTGATCAATTTGCATATCTCATTCTACTCTAGGAACATTCAGTAGCCTGGATGGAACTTTATCTACACACTTGTTCTTCTACAAGCACAGAGTAAAATGATAAATAAGTTACAGTATTAATCTCAAATTTGAAAAAAGAATTGAATAAGTGACAAATCTTGTGAAAACTGGATATAAACTATTGTAGTCATTTTAAAGAGGTTGGGGAGCAAATTTGGAGATATTTATATATATATATATATATATATATATATATATATACTTGTATAGTTATATAGGCTAATGTTATTATCAAAAGCATTCCTTAATACAAATTAAATGTGTTTCTATATAAATAATTTAAATCCAAAACCCAAGGAGAAAAAAAGACAGCTCCCCACTACAGAGTATTACCCAGTCCCAAAGTCAGTACTATCACAGTTTAGGAATCCCAATCCAGCCAGTTTCCAAGCTTGCCACGAATTGGTGGACCCCCGAAAGAACTGAGCATTTCAGTTAGCTAATCAGGCCAAGATTTTATTAGAATTTATCTCTACTGACACTCAAACCAATTACCAATTTATTCCTAATATGATAAATCTTAATTTGAATTTTCACATGACACAGTATGACAATATCACATATCTCACCTGTCATATGTTCACTATGTATAAAGAAACTTGACCATAACTACCCTTCAGCTTGCACTATGATATTCTCAGATTGTCAAACTAGGGTCATTTCTTTTGTACCTTGCAATGTTAATTTTTCCTGTATCTAAATTCTCATTTATTAGTTTTCTAAAGTCTACATTTTCACACTTCAGGAAAATAAATTTCAATTGCAATGCAAAAACTCCTGAATTGTCACCTAAGTCTACTGAGAAGGCATACAGTGGCAACCAACTTTACTTCTACTAGGAAAATACTGAAACTGTCCGTCTAATGACTGAGACCTGAGGCAAGGGATGAAAATTTAAAAGATAAGTACTTACTTACAAAGTCTATCTCCCACTGGCTCAGCAGGTCAATGTCAACTGCTTGTGGGGTTAGAGCTAATTTAAAATTGAGTAAGACTACCTTCTGAAAGGGCTAGAGTCCAGTTAGGGAAATGTCACTCTCTCTGTTCAGGGTCCACAGGGAAAAATACCACATCATCCTCTTATCACCGAGCTAATGGTGGATATGTGTTCCTTTTCAGAGCTAACAAAAGATTTTTTTTTAATTTTTTTTGATTGATTGGGTGCTCTCTGCCTTTCCTCATGGGATGACATATATGAAGAAACTGACTATGAGGTTTTCATACACTGAACATAATGACTAAGGCTGATCAAAACCTGTGCTGTGAACTAAGCAAAAATGATGTCAGTAAAGGGCAAGTGATCTCTGGAAACTTTCACAATGGACTGAGGATCAAATGCCAGGTGTCACTGTGATTTTTCAAACACATAGAAAATGGTGTTTAGCAAAGCTATATTCTAAACAGTGTAGGGAACATACTTATAAGATAATCACTTTATCTGAAATTGACATTTAAGCAGGTATCCTGTTTTTTCCCTGCAATTTGTCAACCTTGTTTGTATATTTTTTCCTGTCCTCCACACTCAAATCAGTCTGCTAGCCTCTGGGACTTGGCATGTGTTAATTAGACCTCAGGCTACAATGTATTTCCCATAAGTGTCTTACATTATTTTGACATTACATATTTAATATCAATTTTCCCCTGACATGGTGTCCTGAGATCAGGACCTTCATCTTCCATTTAGTCAAGTTCTCAGAGTTGGGCACAGACCTTGGTACATAGTAGGAATTCAAGAAATAAAATAGCTCTAAAAATTATTAAATAAAAACCTTAAATAATGTAAAAGCAGAGAGAAATGTTTCACAAATCCCAGTGTACCCATCTCCCTCAGCAAAGGCTAACAATCTTTTTTTCACCTGTACACTTTGGTGGGTGGCATACTAGCTTCCTAAAGAGACAGAGCCATGTCCAAATGCCTGCAGTTTGCAAATAGGACCTTATTGGGTAAAAGGATGCTGGCAAATGCAATTCATTGGGAACTGAGATGGTCCCACCCAGATTATCTAGGTAGACTTCAACAGGAGAAAACAAAAGAGTGGCAAAAAATGGGAAGCATAGACTGAATGGTGAGGTAGCATGGGATGGAAACAATGGAAAAAGTCACCACCAACTAGAAGACGCAAGGAGGGGCTCTTGTTCCCTAGGCATAGCAGGCCAGGGAACACTTTGATTCTACTTGTGGTCTCCAAAAGTGTGAGAAATACATCTGTTGCTGAAACAACTTTAGCATAGCAATTGAACAGAGCAACCAGGAAGAAAAAGTATGTACCCAGCTGCATAGAACTCTTTTGAAGGAAGTTATTGAATGTATATCACTTAACAAAAATTTAGTATGTTGATCTCTTTAATGTCAGGAAAGAATTACAAAAAAGATGAGATAGAAAATGATTGAAAATGATTTTTGATATTTGATCTTCTGAAAAGAATGAATTACATCTAAGTCTGTACATTGTAGTTAATTATTCATCACTGAAACATTAAAAAGCTTTATTAGTCTCACAATAGCTAGACTCTACAGTAGACAAAGCATTTCATTATTGGAAATCTCCAGAAGATTGGTCCTCAAGAACTAGGTGACTATGCCTACTTTATTTGAAATTGAATATCTTCTTTGCTTCTTGTAAAGCTTTCTCATCTGTGGGAGGTTTCCTCTGACTCCCAGGCTGCAGAAACTTCTTCACATTTGGGAGGCTACTGACTCTGGCTCTCAGGGCCTGCAATGCACAAGAGCACAGCTTCAGGGTGGAGTCACATCATGAGCACAGCCTAGGATCTCTGAGTCTGTTACACCAACTGACCAACTGAGTGCCCTCCATCGGCACCACCAGAAGGCTGGGGAGCAGACACCAGTGAAGAAATAAGGTCTGAGGGAATAAACAGTCCAGAGCCATGTTCACACAATGGCTCAGCTTCAGGCTATTCAGCTCATGAGTTCCCCTTCCCCTACCCCTTCCCCACATAGAAACCATGTGGACATTTCCTCCTGTCTTTAAGGAAGAGTGGTGTATCTGTCAGAATCCACACAGATGAAATCTCCACAGGAATAATGAAGCTAGAGGAAAACTGGATTGGAACCAAACACATAAAATGGAAAGGAGAGCCCTTGATCTATATGTCCCCCAGGAGCACTAGGGGAGAGAGAGACTGTGAGAGAGACCACAGCATCTGAAGGGAGCAGGAGCTGAGGGAAGGAGTCTGACACAGACAGACTCAGGTGGAAACACAAGCACACCCTTGGGAGAAAAAGGACCCCAAAGAAACCAGGACAGAAACCCTCCTGAAGCAGGGACTAGAGAAAGAGGCTGATCCTGGGCTCTTCTTGTAAAACCTTGAGCATTCACTCATCTGAAGGGAATATTCATCTCAAATTTTCTCAGCAAAATATGACTCTTTCCATGCCTCAGATGAGGGACTAAGAGTAGATTATGAAGCTGGGCCAGAGTGAAAGCCAGGACAATAATGGGAGCTTTGATCACCAGTTTTATGGCCCAAAATTTAGGTTCCAAGATGGGAGATGTGGACCTTCCCTTGTGAGGACAGTGGGGGTCATCACCTTCAGCAGCGGGAAGTTGGCCAGAAGGCTGGAGTCAAACTCTTCGATGTAGTAGAGAAGTTCAACCAGGTGAATGTCAACCCTGGTGAGTGCATTGCCAACCATGTAGTCCTGTCCGTGGCTCTTCAACACCTAGTGAATTTGGGCAATCAGGTCACAAACTCAGGACAGTGCCTCTGCTCTTCCCTTGGTATCTCTATCCCAACATTCCCCAAACCCTGTCTCACCAGCTGGGAGTGGAGCCTGATACCACTTGATCAATAAGACACAGACAGGAGTCCATCCCTGCTGGTTTTTGTCCTCAACTGTAGCCTAAACTTCCATTTCCTTTTCTATCCCACAACACTGTGGAGCCTCTTAACCAAAGCCAACAATTACATGGGTACCTTCTCTCCTTAGTTCCAACTAAGTACCAAGCCAAGAGTGAAAATACAGGTGGTCTGTTTTTCTGAAGAGGTCATTCCCAGGAAACATGCAGCACTTGTGGAAAAACAGCATTTAGAAGCTGCTGCCTCCACACAAACATGTAGCTTTAAAAATGTGAACTTGGACATTTGTGACATTGCTAAATCTTTCAGTTCACAGATAAGATAGACTGGTTCAATGTTCACAAACCTTTGTCCTCAGTGCATAAAAAGCAGCAGACAAATACACGAACCCCGACTTGGTTTTCCTTTGTCTCTTGGAATGTTTCATGTGACTTCTTGTGAGGACACACTATAGATAATCTCCCTGAGAAGCTCAGAATCCAGGCACTTTCCCAGAGTTACCTGGGGCCACTTTCTGGGCTCCAGTCCTCACATTGGATTCTTTTTATTTTCCCTCCACCTACATGGATTCTTTAACTACCCCTATGCCCTACTCCCTCATTTCCTGATTTATTATTCTGAGACCTGAAATACCTGTGAGCAATCTCATCTCACCTTTTCCTTAAACACTGGCTCTAACTCCTAAGTTATGTTAGGCAGCGCAAGCTGAAAGATGTGGTGTTGATCTGCAATGCTGTCTGTCATTTTTTCTGTACTTGAGTTTTCAAAAGTTTGAAGGACAGAGAGATTGAGAAATGAGACATGTTAAACAAAATAGGAGGCTAATTTTGGTATTCACAGGGCAGATGGATCCATGTTCACCATATATTTCTTCCAACTGTTGTTGATGTATGCTTTTCCTAACAAAATGCTGAGGAAATACATGGCACTAAAATATTCTAACAATATGGGAGTCATAAATTATTCAAAAAAAAATTCACTCACAGTACCAACAATAACATTTTGGTAAATTTCTTCTTAATAATGTTGTCATATAGAAGTATTTAGTATCTGTTGGTAAAGATAATAACATCAAAACTGATATTGGAATATATTTTTCATTTATATTATTGTGGTACTCTTTGATGTCAAAATACAGAGCAAGACCAGATGCAGTGACTTGCCATGTGCAGAGTTGTCATGTGAATGTGCCTAAAACTCTCACTTCACAGAGCCAAAAAGTTATATTTTCTAGTTAGTATTCAATTCTTCTCTCCTCCAGTAGGAGCTGGACACCATGCACAAATACAAAATTGTTGAATGAATGAAAGCTATCTTAAGGTTAATAAAGAAAGGAAGTCAGGACCTTTGCTTTCATTTATAGGTAAGATTCCTGAATTTTTTATTTAAATTTTGATTAAAATAATTTCTGGTAGTTTTGGTTTTGATAATTTCTATTAACTTCAAAAAGATAAACCAAATATATTCTATATACATAAAGATGATACTTTACTTCCTTAGTTTAGATGCTTTCCAAAAAAGGCATCCCCAAACCTTAGATTTTATTTTTCCTTTAACATCTTTTCATTCTCTTTCTCTCCATCCAACTGTTAGATACATGTCGCTATCTTAGAAGTCCTGCACGTTCTCCTGGTGGGAGCTGATGTCATCCTCCCTGAACACTTTGCCAAAATATTTCTGTTTACAATTGGGTCCTGCCCCTCTTGCACAAAGCCCAGCATGGGGTCCAGCAGGATCTGCTCCAACCTCTGTGTTTCTCAATGCCTTCTCAGCCCAAAATCTAATGCTAACCAGGAGTTTCCAATAAGTAGCGGACCTGTCCCTGCCTTCACTCCCACCAGTTACACAAGCCAGGACATTTAGATGCCAAGCTTGAGTGGATCTTCCACTCTTTCTCATAGAATGTGGTTCCACAATCCCTCACATACCATGGGTCCTGTAAGTTAACATTTTGCTAAAAATTACAATTCAGTAAAACTGGTAGAAATCTTCATGCTCAATTTTCATAAAATGCCTTCAGACTCAGGAGCTTCAGTATGAGGGTTATGGGGGCCTCCTTACCTTCTCAAAGGCAGGCAGGTAGCGATTTGATGTTCTCTCTTTGATCATGTTGATCTTGGCATCTTTTTGGCCAGGTGGACATAGTGGCAAAGTCATGAGCATTTCACCCAAATCAGCCACACCTTCTGCATACATATCAATCCTGAGGACAAAAAGACCAAATTGTCCAATGTCTGCTCACTCAAAGTTTATAGTCTAAAAATGTGGACGAAGCATCAGGAGGTAGCAAAGTAATTACCTCCACAGAGCACATTCCTGGATGGCAGTCTTTCAGTTATGAGTTTTACTTAGTTTCAACATTCCCATTCTAGAATAAGCTACCGAGGTCAACATATTCTAGAAATTGTTCTATTTACAAACCCTAGTTATATAAGGACAGAGAGCAAGGGTGACTCATCTAAACTCACAGATGTGAGTGAAATGGCTAATACTGTGCTTCATGTTGTCCTCTCTGCTTTGGCTGGTTCTGTTGAGGCTTCTGTGGTTGAAGACTTTCTGCTGAACGATCTCCAGAGGGGTCCTTGAGAGCCACTGTCACATCCCTCCTCTCTCATCCTGTCAAACCAACTGGGTCCATTCAGAGGCCCCTAACTGATAGTTCACATTATTTTCATAGAAAATGACACCTCCTCTCCACATATTGTTACCCAACTTTGATTTTGTTAGCATTTTCTGGTTCACCTAAAATACCCTCTGAAATGGAGCAATTGTTTATATACATCTAACCTATATGTATTATGGATACCTCTTTCCTTTCATTCCAAAATGGATTTTCTACATACTTGAGAAATATCAGCTTTATTGATGAATATCTACATATCTTGCCACCATTTTAAATGTACTATTCAGTAACATTTAGTACATTCTTATACAAACATCACATTCCAATCCAGAACACTTTATTGTCTCTAAAAGAAATTCTGTGCCCTTGAAATCATTCCATATTTGCTTCCCACTCTAGCCACAAGCAACCACACAACTAGTCTCTGTATGTGTGGATTTGAATATCTGGAGTGTTCATTCACTTGGAATCATATATAAGTTTTCTGCCTAGTTTCTCTTATTTGGCAATATTTTCAGCCATGTGTTAGTATGTAACACATCTTTATTCCTCTTTTTCAGTAAACAATATTCCATTATATAAATATAACATCCTTAATTCATTCACTCATTCATTAATTATGAGACATTTCTCTTTCAGTTTCTTGAATATTATGAGAAAATACTGTTATGGGTATTACACATAAGTAATTCATATTATTGTATGTATAAGTTATACATGGAAGCAGTTTTTAATCTTTTGGGTATTCACCTAGTAGTGGATATTTGAGTCATACTCATGTTTAAATTTGGGAATGACTGCCTATATTCTTTAATTGATTAAATTCAAACATGTGGTTCCTTTACATAAGGAGGAAACCCCAAAATATAGTTGATAGAGAAAATCTAGCTGCTTTAATGTATCCTGTATCATGTAATGTAATGTAATGTAATGTAATGTAATTACATGCCCAATGTAATCCCAGTCTCTTGATTTTCACCCTTTACTAAGCCTTTTCAAGTAACCAGAGCATATAACTGGCTATGACTATGTCTGGTCAGCATTCTTACAATGACTAGAATTTGAGAGTCAGCTCATTTTCCTCCAACCCCTTTTAGACACTCAGATTCTTTGTCCCTTGTCTTTATTGTTGACTAAGATCCAGCTTCTGAAAGCCTGAGTATCTCCAGTATAAATCGTTCATATTCCTGGTTGCATGATTCTTCAGACTTTAGAAACCTCTGTCACTTGGTTGCCTTGTCTGTGGACTGCATTCTCTTACATCATCCTACTTGCATGGTTCCATACCTATGGAATCCCTCATCTCCATAAATCTCTGTTCTGTTGAATCTCACTCTGTGTCTCTCAGTGCTATAATGCTCTTGGTCACTGTCCCATCGCCATAGTTATGTTCACTGGAAGAGGGGCATTATTGTTTCTAGGAATCATTGATGAAGCAGCTTAAAAAAATACCATACAGGGCTCTCTCCTTGAGATCTTTCCCATAGAGGTTGTATTTGCTGGCAATATAGTTGAGGATGGCTCTGGTCTGGACCAGCTTCATCCCATCAATTTCCACCATGGGCACTTGCTGGAACAACAAACTCCCATCTTTTGAAAAAAGGCAAAAAATAAAATGTTAAATGATGACATTATGTTAAATGAAAATTATGGTTATAACGAAACTATATTAAAATTATAAATTAAATTATAAACTAAAATTACCTGGTAATGCTTTGATCAGATACACTTGTTTTTTACTTTCTATATTCTTTCTTTCTCTTATTAATGCAGCATTTACTTTTCAATCAATTATTTATTTATCTTTTGATTTCTCCTCTAGATGCATGGTTGGTCTCTTTGTCATTTTGTGGGAAATTGGAGGCTGCAATACAAGGTTTCCTTTCAAATGGCAGTTCTCAAACAAGCCTCAGGGTATCCTCACAGGTGAGGCAAGTTTTGAAAGATGTTAGTGTAGGTAGGGGTCAGCTCTCTCTATTTTTCAAAGTCTGCAGTGTTACTAAGATATTGTTACATTGTAACAACCTTTGGGAGAAGAGAGCTCAAGCATATGGTGGGTCTATTCTCTCTCTTTTCACTCTAGTGCATGTGGTTCACAGCATTTGTATAGCAGGCGTATCTGGGATCCTGAACTCAGGTACTTCACTCAGGGTGCAGAAAAGCAAAGAAAGGGCATTTCCTAGCACTTTGGGAAAGATCCTTTACCAAAGAATCAAGGAGTTGTAGATTTTCCCATTCCTGAATGAACTCTAAGATATACTCCAAGAACCCCACTCTTAACTTTTGATCCCTTTCTCCTGTTCATTCACGCTCAGCTATTTCCATATTCATATAATGACAATGCCTAGTGTTAAAACCTCAACTTATGACTCCTACTAGATGAACTCATATGTGGTTACATGTTCTTACCGCTTTTTAACTTTTCCAGGTCTGCTTGAGTTTCTATAAATTCCTCTTCAAACTGCAAAGCAGACACAGTAAATATTATTACATTGCATAACACTATTGAACTTTGGATTTTGAGTGGTCTTATCCGTTACCTAATACCAAGATAAGATTTCAAAGTTTAGAAAGGTACATGGGGTAGTATGAACTTGGCTAATTAGATTTTTAGATTAGATTTATCAAAAAAAAAGTAGAGGCGGCAGAACTGACTACTCATTCTTGCAGGTACAATTCACCTCCTCAACATTTTTGCCTCTGCTGTTGGCTGGGACTTGAATGGAAGGGGATATCGTTAAAAGAAGGATCTGGGAAGTTCCTTTAGTTATAGAATTCTAACATCTCAGTAAGGTCTGTCCCCCAGAAAAGGACAGTGTATGTCTCCCAGCACAGGGTATGCTATGGGGCGAGTGACCATCTAAAACGGGGGATCTCTGCTTTAAATCATATCACTCCTATCCATTTAATATTCTACTAGGGTCTTTACAGAAAAAATTTGCAAATAATTCTATTTCTTACTTGCTAAGTATAGCAATTTATTGTGCACATGTGAATGTGGGGGTTAGAACATACAAATAGTGAGGTGTGTGCAGAAATTACAAAGTGGCAGGGTGGGCGAAGTCGGATGGAGCTGGCTAGTGTGATGTTGCTTATCAGCCCTGATGGAGATGAGCAAGATTGTGAGAATCAGGTTTTGAGCACAGAGAACCCAGTATTCTTTATCAAGAACCTCTGGTAATTCCTTCATTAACCGCCTTCTTCAGTCAGTTGTGATGCTAAAAAGGAAGCCTGAGATACTCTTCCTATCACCTCAACTTCCATGTGCTGAACTCATCGTGCTCAAGAGCTCTGAACACATCCTGAAGGCTAAATCTGAAAGCTGACTAACAATGAACAGAGCTTATTGGTTTATAAAAAGGAAACAATTTGGAAAGTCTTGCTACCTGTGGATGTTCTGTGTATTTGTTTTTGCATTCAATTGAGAAACCACAGGGCTAACTTCCCATGCATTGATAAAGCACTGGGAAATTGTAATTGCAAGGCTTAGGAAAACAAATGGTTGTGAGAAGGGAGAAGACTAGAAACATCCTTTGCAGGATGTCACTTCACCTGCAATCCTCTATTGCTCTCACCTGAGGGATAAGACCGGCACCTGAGGGATGAGACCTGCTGAGTTTTCCAGGACTCTCTCCAGGAAAACCCTCAGAATTCTGGGTCCTTCAATGTAGCCTGAGAAGTCTTTTTCTCGGTGACACCTCTAGGGGGCAGATCTAAGCAGAGCATTCTCCACAGGGGATGTGACTTTTTAAGACTAAATGCTTAGGTGTCTTCCTAGAGATCTCCACTCCTTTGATTTAGTTATATACACCCTCACCCGAAGTAAGCTACCTGAGAGGAGGAACCTGTCTGTTTAGTCCATGGGTGTAACCCCAGGACCTAGCACAGAACCTAGCACTTAGCAGTACTGAACAAAACTATTGCTGAGTATGTATAGCACATGTTCAACAGGCAGTTTGTTACAATATGATCCTCACCATATTTCTAGCTGTATCTTACTCTAATTACATTTGTATTCTAACATTTTCTTTATAATGGAAATTTTTAGCATGCATAGAGTCATAATCATTCTCCTTATACTCTTCACCAAATTTCAAAATTACCAGCTAAAGCCAATTGCCTAGGTCATCATATAGCCATATCCTCATCTTTTCTTGAAAACTCAAGTAAATTCTTATCACTTCAGCTCTAAAATTTTCATATACATTTCTAACACATGAAAATCATATTATTTCAATATACTCCTGAAACCATACCTAAAAGTTAATAATCTTTAATATTATCTAATATCCAATGAACAATCAAGTTTCTGATAATTGTGTGTGTCGCAAATGATATTTAAAGTTTGTTGAGTTTCAAATACAACTGAAATCCATGCATTATGGTTATTGGCTATTCTTTCATTTCTTTATCTATATGATTAATGGTTCTTAAAGTATGGGCAAAATTTCTTAAATTTTCATTTTGTTTAAAATCCCATTTCTTCATTTACATGTGGATTTTATTTTATTTTATTTTTTGAGACATGGAACTGCAGGCTCCCGTTTCCTGGGGTACCACAGACTCAAGCAATCCCCAGCCTCAGCTTCGCAGGTAGCTGGTATTACAGGCGCGCGCTACCACGCCCAGCTATTTTTTGGGACTCAAACTGTGATCCGTAGCCCCAGCCGCTTCATAGGCTGAAGCTTACAGGCACGAGTCACCGTGCCTGGCTTACATGTGAATTTTTTAATTTAAGGCAAAACAATTACAACATCTAACGTAAAGTCAACTCACCCAGAACCTACCTCCACTCCGGCTGTAGCCAGGAGCCAGCGGATGCTCTCCATTCTGCCTCGTCCGTTGAAGTAGTGAAGTTTGGGTTTCTCCGCCATGACAGCTCTCTCAGTTTCTCTAAGCCTGAATGAACGCAATCGCAGAAGCAAAATGTACTTTATCCTGCGTATTCAGATAGAAGTTGTAGTAACTACATAGTGTCGGCAGAGTAGAAAGAATCCAGGGAAGGTCCCTCTATTCAAGCTCACTAGTCCATTGCCATCATCACAAAATTACACCAGGCCACTCTCTGCTGCCATTCATACTCATACTGTGTGTGGACTCAGAGATGCAGAGGTCCCACACAGTTGAAGCACGTGAGAACCTAAGCAGGGCCTTGAAGGGAATTTCACAGACAGGAAGGAGAAACCAGCCAGTCTTAAGCTCCATTTGGCGGTCATGCTACACTAGTGCCAAAGGATCCCCTGGAGTTGCCTTGCACTGTTTCCAGAACCTTCTAAATTATCTCCACATAAGAGGGTGTTCATTCCTTTATTCTGTTGGAATGTTCTACTTTTTTTTTTTTTACTGCTGGATGAATTTTATTTTACAATCTAGAGTAAATCTATGCATTTCTTTCATAAAAATAAATCAATAAGATTTATAAATAAATAAAATATATGAAAATAGAATCTATGCACTCCTTTCATAGTACATGGAAAGGAACATATATTTAAAGATCACTTCATAATGGATATCACCTAACTTTTATCCTCATTTCATTTCCATAAAAATTATTTGAAGTAGATGTTGGTATTCTTCCATGTTTACAGTTGGGAATTTTCGTATAAACAGGCTAATCAATTGGCCTAAAGAAAGTGGTGAAACTAAAGTTCAAATGCAGTTAATTGACACCAAATACTTGGAACTTCATAAGTGTACATAAACTATGGGTTAGAACCCATCAGTGGAAATCTGCACAATGGGTTCTGAACAGCATGTTTCAACTGCAATAAAGTAGTATGTATCAGAGTATATCACATGTAATAAGGTAATTCGTTTTTTGTAAAACTTTAATTTCAGTTACATCTATGTAAAAATGACCCATACATATGTGATATTATATATTCCATCTTCTTATGACATGTAAAAAATACACTAATTAGGACATCTGAAAGCTATTACTCTGTCCTAAGTTTTCCCGATAATCCTGTCATTTGAAGCCAGGTAAATCTTTGCTGTGGGAGGTAGTACTGGGCTCTGGAGAATATTTATTAGTAGAATCCCTGGCTTCTACTCACTACATACCAGTACCATAGCACCCCCACCCTTCACCATAACAACCAAACAAAATACCAAGGACAAAGTCACCCTTGGCCAAGAACTACTGCTCTGTTCCAAGTTGCTGGAGACCTCGGCACACAGATGGAAGGAGACAGAGGCCCCAAGTGCATTTCAGTCTAGTCAGAAAAAGCAGGACTGGTGACAACTGACAGCTCACAATGGGCTCAGCAGTGACAACCTTTCATTGGTTTTGACCCTACCACTATGATCCTCTGAGCCAACCAAGTGAAAGCAATACTTTCAGGCTGGGAAACTGAGACAGCCACCCCCTCTACCAGTGAACTCCTGCCTCCAGGGTGGCAAGATCCACATTGTGATTCACAATACCCAGATTGTAAGCCCTCACATCTGCTCTTTGTGTTTGTTCAAAAACCTGTTTATAACATCTTATAATGTCCTTGCACTTCATTACTATTTCAACATCTCTTCCCATGGGCCAATTTTATTTTTTTCCTGTGAACTTTGCTTAGCCCTGGAATCTCCCACAACACTGATTTCCCACATACATGGTCTCTCTGAGATGTGGAGACTTTCCTGTAGAAGACCTTCATTCTTTTTATGTTGGCCACTATCCCAGAACATTTCTAATTCATATGATGTTGCCTCCTGCTTAGGAACTTCATGTGCCTTCTAAAAACTAGTTGTATGCTTCACTGGTTTAGTCTACTTTCCATACTATAGAAGGGGAAAGGATATGAGAAGTTGGCATGGCTATTTAGGAATTTCGGGTACATAATAAATACGCTAACCCAAAGAAAGCAATTTATCAACTAGCTGTCATCAATAATATCTGCAATAGATCCTAGTTTTCCTGGCAGTCGGACTAGTTTTTCTCCCTATTCTACCCTATTGTTGAATTTTCACAGCCAGGAGAAACCACAATTTCCATAACCCATCTAAATTGTGGGCTCCCAGAGGCAGAGAATTTGTTTACACGTGCACCAATAGTTTAAAGTTCAGCTCATGCTCCACTGGACATGGTATGATTGGGTATCTCAAAGCCACACCTGTTTCCTTATAGGACTTATCATTTTAGAACTTAGCTGTATAGAGTTAATTAATAAGTTGAGATAATGACATTGTTAAACAAACCTGATTATAAATCCCAATATGGCTATTGGTGTTGCTGTGAGAGCATTATTAAAGCAGGAAAACACAATAATTAAGAAAAGATTTTGGTTTTCTGGAAGGGTCCACCCGGGGAGTATTTAACATGGCAGGCAGAAAGAATTTGTAAGCATTTAGCTGGACAGAGTGCATGGTGCTCAAGTGAAGGGCATATTGTTCTTAAGTTTGTCTAAGAAGTAAATCCAGACACACTTGAATATTAGTGCAAAAGACTACAGTTAGTTACTTGTAAGTTTAATTCTTTAAATGAAAACTGATAAAGGGTTGTGAGTGACTCAGTTAAAAATTGTATTGGTGCCATAATATCATGATGGGTGGCCTGTGGTGTCCCTATGCATACTCCTTCCTTTTATCTGCCTTTTGGCACTTCTCACTTCTTCCTGCAGGGTCTTTCTCTCAGGCATTAAGGATTTTTGTTGTCCCTGTTAATATTCCCTTGTTAATAACGCCCTATTGTTTAAATTGCATCTGACTGGCAACTTCTCCCCACAAGCGATGCGGATCTGTGGCTTGTTCATTAGATGCTTCTGCCCTTTCAACCTAATTTCAGTAGCAGTTGCCATTCAAATGCAGTTCAACAACAAGGTTTTATTAATAAGGAAAATTAACCAGGAAAACGAAAAGTCCGCATAGCCACAGTGGCCAGTTATTTCACCCAAGTACCATTGAGTCCAAAGGTCCCAAGAACATGTCCAAGATGGTGCCCCTCCAAACCTGCAGGCACCTTGCATGGTCCATTTTTTCTTCAGCATCTTCTCTTTGCTTCTTCTCTCTCCAGTGTTCCGAGCTGCTCCACTTCTCCAAGGCTCTTCAAATTTCTGCCACAATTGTTGATGCACAAATCAGCTTTCCAAATACTTGGCCATCTCCAGGTATCAGCTCACTATGCCACCTTGCTGTGTTGCCACACTCTTCACACTGGTTACTCTTCTGTCAGTCATCATGGCTCCTTGCTACCATCAAGTCTCTTTTCCAGGTTTCCCCTGGCAGGCCATGTGGGCCTATTCCCTCAGTCTGCTATTCTCCTCTCTCCTTTACCATCTTTTTTTTTTTCTATCCTCGCTCCTTCCTTTTATCTACTTTTTGGCACTTTTCGCTTCTTCTTACGGGGTCTTTTAGTCTCCACCCACCAGGGTACTCTGGCACCAACACAATTTAACTGCATCACTCACAAACTTATATCATTTCCCCCATTTTGATCCAAAACACATTTATATCTACAAATGTAAAAACAACCCTTTTCTTACACAGTCATGCAAAAACATTACCATAAGCAGGCAAAACATGCAGTTACATTAATACCAGTTATAGCATTTTTAAACATCAAGTATCCAAAAGGAGAAAAAAACCAAGCCATTAAATCTTTGGTGTTATTCAGACTGTCTTAAGTGTACAATTTTTCAATCTATACCAACTAGTTTGCTGCCTTTCTTTTTTTTTCTGAACTTCCAAACTCTGCAAATCTGGCTTCTTATGTACATACTGAATTTGCACTGGCAGCGTTATACCAGACCTTTAAATGAAAACAAAGACTGTTTTTTGTCAGGAAAACATGAAACAAGAAAAAAGGAAGAAGGATCAGTGTGGGTGGGTGACAAGGAGGAGCAGGAGGGAGAAGAGGATAGGGGAAGGCAGAAAACATGTTCATTGGCATTCAGTCAGAGAGTAACTCATACCAACAAGGTAATGCCTGGGAAATCAATGACAGAGATATAAATTCAGAATCTGATTTCAGGGTTTAGGTGTGTTTTTTCAAGAGGAAATACGTGTTCCAGTGTCATTCAAGTGAGGTCCCTAAGTATGGGACACTGACAAATTTAAGTTCAGAATAACTGGGTGTTCATTCCTCTTTGAATCTCATTATTTATAAAAAAGAGACTTCAGTGGGTGCTTATATACTCCCCTCATGCTGGTAACACTTTCACCTTTCCCCTATTATCAAATTCTCTGCTCTCAAAAGATCCAAATTCTTGATTAACGTTCTTAAAGACATGTCCATGAGGCATTAACACACAATGTCATGATTTATCTCTTGTGTGTACACAGAAGATGTAAGAGGAACACACGGTATCTACATAGTAATAAAATTTAAAAAGCAAACATTTGAAAACATTTTCCTTGTGAAGCAGGCATGAGAAAATTTATATGAAGACCTGTAAAGGCAGTACTAACCGAGTAAAAGTCCAGGCAGCTGCTCTGCTCAGCACTTGATGTGAATGTCAAGTGCTTTTAATATTGTGACAAGCCTTCCCCTCCAGGTGTTGCTATCCAATAGAGAACAGCTACACCCACAGCTCTGCAGGCCCCAAGTGTTCCAAGTTACAGCTGGAGAAAAAATGGTAGAGCAACAATGTTTTCACTCCAAGGAGATCCATGAAAGCACATGCAGGTCATTTCAGATATTTTTGGCTCCTCAGAAGGTCACTGGAGAACAGGCTATCTATAAATACTGCTTGAGGCGATTTCATGAACTTGATTGCCAAGTTAATGGCAGATAAAAACATCTTGGGGGGGAAAAAACAAACATCTTGGGGGGAGAGAGAAGTGTGTCATAGGGCAATGGTGTCTTGAAAGAGAACAAGATAAAGAGAAAATTTTAATTTTAATTTCTAAAATTTCTAAAATTTATTTATTTAATTTCTAAAATTTCTAAAATTTTAGAAATGCATAATGAAGACTGTTGTGTTGATGTATATAAATTGAGCCGAGCAAAAGAAAGTGATTTAGTAACTCTGAGGATTCAGCTGCCTTACACCTCTAGATAGCTCTGGAAAAGCTGTCCCTATTCTAACTCTCCCAATGAGATCTTTTTTTTTTTTTTTAAATTGAGTAACACTGGTTTATGCAACTAAGTATGATTAGGCTATAGAGTCTCACACCTCGTCAGGTGCATGTTATAGCACCCCATCCACCACAATCCCATAACCCTCATGATGTTTCCTTGGGCCCCTTCCACCACTAGTATCATCCACCACCCTCTACTCTTGTTTGCTGTAATTTGGTGGTAAGATGTCAAAGGTTTGTCATTGGTTTGGTTCTGCCTGACCTCATTTTGTTTCTCTCTATTCCACATGCTGTCTTTGTCTTTTGCTTCCTGACTTATTTCACTTGCCGTTATCCTTTCTGGTTCTAATCATATTGTCACAAATGGCAAAAATCCATCTTTTTAATAACTGAATAGTATGTATGTGTGTATATATATACTCCATCCTTAGAGTGTTTCCATAATTTAACTATTGTACAAAGTGCTGCAATGAACATAAGATCAAGTATATCCCTTAAAATCAGTGGTTTTGTTTTTTTAGGGAATACTTAGGAGTGCAATTGCTGGGTCATATGATAGATTTATCTTCAATATTTTGAGAAACTGCCACACTGTTCTCAACAAGGGCTGCACCAGTCTACACTCCTACTAACTATGTAAAGTTTCCTTTTCTCTACAATACTTGTTTTTAGTCTTTTTGATATGGGTATAAGAAAGTATCTCAATGCAGTTTTGATTTCTGATTCCCTGATGGTAAGTGATGATGACTTTCTAATGAACCTTTTGACCATCTGTATGTCTCCTTTGGAGAAGTGCTTACTCCAAATTCTGTCCGCATTTTAATTGGTTTATTTGTTTTCTTTTTGTTGACTTGTACAAGTTCTGCAGACTTGGAACATTAGTGCCTTGTCAGATGCATGGTTTGCATATTTAAAGTATATATGATGTGTATCTAATGATCAAAACCAGGAATTTAGTATTGAAACTGAAGCCATGACCGCAACACATGCAGTGTATTTGTTTATAAAATTTGGGCATAGCCATTAGCTGTGTCTGAAAAACACAGAGGTAAAAGATGGCTTACATAGAATAAGAGTACTTCCTTCTTTTACTTTGTTGCAAATCCCCGTGGGGAAGAGAAAAATGAATCACCAAGAGGGTGTGTAGAGGGAAACTGGACCTTCTGCTTTTCAGGAGGGAAGAAGAGAAAGAAGGATCTAAAAAGAGAGGAGCAAAGACTGGGACAGAGAGACAGACTTTTGGGGAGGTAGAAATGAGGATGGCAGACTGGTCACTCCAGGGACCAGTCTGGGTAGAAGTCCCCTGGAAGAGTAAGCTGGTGGTGGCAAAAGCCATGGTGGGAGAATGGCTGACAGAAGAGTTGCTGGTGTGGAGAGCGACAGAGCAGCAAGGTGGCATGGAAACTGGTACCTGGAGATAGCCAGGGATTTGGAAAACCGATTTTTGCATCAGCATTTGTTAAAGAAGTTTGAAGAGTCTTGGAGAAGCGGAGCAGCAGCAGCTCAGAAAGCTGGAGAGAGAAGAGTCAAAGAGAGGACACTGGAGAAAGACTGAACTTTGCGGAGTGCCTGTCTCAGGTTTGGAGGGGCAAAGAGGTACCATCATGGACATGTATCTTTGGGACCTTTGGGACTAAAAAATGGTGACTGAGATAACTGGCTACTTGTGGC
Source organism: Uropsilus gracilis (assembly GCA_004024945.1). Taxonomy (NCBI): domain Eukaryota; kingdom Metazoa; phylum Chordata; class Mammalia; order Eulipotyphla; family Talpidae; genus Uropsilus; species Uropsilus gracilis. Next base: position 21,208 of record PVHY01008894.1, on the reverse strand, counting down.
TTTAAGGACTTATTGTTTTCCCTGTTAATTTTCCTTGTTAATAAAACCCTTTTGTTAAGTTGCATTTGACTGGCAACTGCTATGTACAGTTTATACAAATCTAAGGGAACCTGGGTGGTGGAAGCTGATTTTAAAAGCGCCACTTTTTTTCCTGTGGCTTTTTGGTTGGAGGCTTCTTCTGCTCCATCTCACCCAATGTCAAAACAATCTGATACAGGGTAGTGACAATTGAAAATTCTAAGGGCTCCAAAATACCCTGGTGGGCAGGTTCTGCGAGAAAGACCCATGAGAAGGAGCAAGAAGTACCAATGGGAGGATAAAAAGGAGGAACAAAGAGAGATGTGGAGAGGAGACGAGAATGGTGGACTGAGAAAACATGCCCATGTGGCTTGTCTTGGGGAAGCCCCCTGGAAGAGTGAATAGGTGGTGGCAAGGAACCATGGTGGAAGAGTGGCCCATAGAGAAGTAGCCGGTGTAGAGTCAGATGCTGGAATGGCAGACCAGGGATAACCAGGGGCTGCTGAGGACAGTCCTGGTGAATTTGGCCAAACGCCACTGAAGGCGGGCCTGGTGAAGGAAATGCATAGAGCCACAGGTGGCATCTTTGGAAAGCTGACTTTGCATCAGCATCTGATGGAAAAGTTTGAAGAGCTTTGGAGAAGCCACAGCTTGAAACACTGGAGAGAAAAGAAACAAAATACACTGGAGAAAAATGGGACTTTGCAGGGTACCTGCCTTGGGTTTGAAGGGGGCATCATCTTGGATATGTGTTTGGGACTATTGGACTAAATGGTACTTGGAGTAAAATAACTGGCTACTTGTGGCATTAAGGAATTTTCATTTTCCTGGGTAATTTTCCTTGTAAATAAAACCCTGTTGTTTAAATTCCTTTGCGATGTTGCCAACTGCTCTGCGCACAAGTAATGTGAATCTGGTAAGAAGCTGGGCGGTGGAAGCCAAACATTTTAAAAATGCCACTTTTTCCTGTAGCTTGCTGGTTGGCGGTTTCTGCCCCATTTTGACCCAATTTCAAATCCTATTAACTAAAGTGCTGCCCTTACTCAGGTTTCAGCAATTTTTAACCAGTGTCCTTTTTCTAGTCCTGATTCCACACTATTTAGTTGCCACAGTGTCTCCAGTCTGTGATAGTTCCTTAGATTTTCACTGTTTCCTGATCTTGGCACTTTTGATAGTGCTGTTTTATTACTTTTAGACGATACCTCAGTTTGAGTCTGCCTTACATTTTCTCCTGATTTGATTGAAGTTCTAAATTGTTTTGCAAGAACACCACAAAAGTTATGGTGTTCACTTCTTGGAAATTATTTTTAGACCTGATGCTGTATCTAAGACCTATCATGTTTTCTTAAGGGTGATGTTAACTTTGATCCCATAATCCAACAGTGTGTGACACTTCTGTCAACTGTAATGTTACTATTTATTACTTTGAAATTAATAAATATCTTGTGGGGAAATATCTTACAACTTCACAAATATTATGTCTCTAGATAAACTTTCACCCACTAACTTTAGAATCCATGAAGGATCTTGTCTGCAGCAAATATTACTGTTCTGCTTGCTGGTGGTTGACTTCTCACACCCTTCTACAATGAACAATCCGGATTCTTTTACAGAGAAGAAATATCTTTTCTCCTTCATTTGTATACCAAATTGTTTGTTTATAGCATATGAGCATTTGGATATTTTATCTAGGATTTATAGAAGAATACTATCACAACATATTTTACTGCTCAAATTGTTCCTTCTTGACGCTAGGGAGCTGCTTCAGGCTGGTTCCAGTGTTCTTTGTGACAAACTCTCTGTTTTTGTATCTCTAGATATTTTTTTTACCATACATGTTCCACTTTAGCCTCTAATGTCTTTGCCCTAGTCCTGAAATCAGTCATTTCTGGAACTTTTTTCCTTTATTTGACAATAGTATTTAGAAACTGGTATATTGGCATTGTGTGTGTTCATTGCTTCTGGAGTTGTAATGCTTCTAAGCCCTTTCAGTAGAAAATAAATGCATATATATATTAGTCCATGATACACATCTCTATATGTATTGCTGTATCTGTTTGCATGTATTTGTATATATATAATTATCAATCTTGAGTTTATACTGATGCCTGCTGTTTCAATCCAATAAGTTCATGTTTTCTTTACTTGGAATTGCTTTATGACAGACTATATAAAATATAGTCTTTTTAAATATTTGTTCAATCATAGTACAAATGAAATAATTTCAGAACTAACTCTTACCTGTCTGAGATAGAAATTTACTGATACATACATTATCTTTCTTTTTATCTTGTACATTTCTTTTTGTTTTAAGCCTTATAGTAGCCAGTCAAAAATGGTTTCCAAAATTATTCAGGTTAGTTCTTTCCTTTTTGCTCTATCATTTGATTAAAATAGTCACTTGAGACACTAACACACCAAATATTTATTAGTGTTTGTGTTCTATTTAGAGATTCCCCCTTCCTTGTTGGTATTCATTAACTCCCTTGTTTTCTGCAACATTCACTTTTCCATGCTTCTAACAGCCCAAGTTAAATCAGAAAATGCCCTCAGAGAAATGCTATGCTCTTCATCCTTCCTGCCCCCCTCCCAACCAGTGCTTCACTTCACCCCTTTCTCACCCACACCCTGTGATAGCAGCCTAATCTTCTAATATCCCTCTTGACTTTGACTTTGCCCAACTGAGCAGACACATGTCTGTATCCTTTCTTGTAACCTCTTGTCTCTCACTGAAGCACAGCTGGCTGCAGGCACTCTTGTGCTTTTATTTCCACTTAGTGATAAATCCTGGAAATCACCTCCATCACAGTTCACCAAGTATTTGATCAATTTTATAGATGACTAGTCCTCTATGCATCAGAATTTATACACTTAGGTTCTTTATGCATAGAGGACACTAGTCCTCTATGCATCAGAATTTATACACTTAGGTATGGACACTTAGGTTCTTTCCAACATTTTGAAATTACTAGCAATGCTGTAACAAATAACACTGTATGTATGCATCTTTGTATTTTTGAAGGTATGTTTCTTTACAATGTAAATACTTTTCCTAGAAGTTGCTATTCAAATATGACAGTAAACATTCTCATTTCTTTTTATTTTTTTTGACATTCTCATTTCTGACTTAATATCTAGCATCCAAATATTCCCAGTTGTCTCTTAAGATTTCTTTTTTGTTGTTGTTTTATTTGAAGAATAATTGTGTTGTAAGATTGTCTTATGCCATTATGTAAGTTACAATATATACAACATACACACCACATTAAGTTTGTAGTGTGCCAACCTGCAGCTTAAACTTGTTTTAGAAAAGTAGAAATAAGCAGAATTAAATTCTAACCACTCTTTTTTCTCTCTTATCCCTCACCCCTTCCTTGTGATTAACTTTTAATTTGCAACAAATGTGTTTTTTTCCAACTGCTTTCAGGGAACCTTGAAAACTGATTGTTGCATCTCTAACAAAAATCCTCCCTGTCTCTGAGTTTGACAGTGACATGAGCACATGTAACTGCTGACCTTGCTGGGTGATGGCCCTGCGGAACATCCCTGTCAAGAAAGCCCAACACTGTGAGACATATCACCTACATTGCCAGGCATCCACTGGGATCTGGGAATGGAAGATCCTCCACTCCCTCACACCCCACACCCTCTCCATCCCCAGAACTACCACTCTTTGGGAAGAAAATTTTCAGGGTCTGGAACTTACTGACTCCCTGGGGGGCCACCTCCTTTATGAAAAGGCATTCTCCTGGTTGAGTGTTTGGCTCTCTGTGTGACAAGTGAAGGACCAAGTTTGACTGCTCAAGTTCACCCCTGAATATTCAGTTCTGTTCTACTCCATAATTATTCTTACCTTTGTCCCTATTTATCCATCCTTCTCCCTTTATAGTAACTGCAAAAGCTCCCATAGTCCGTATGTTTAGTTTTGTTTTATTCAGCTAATATTTTTGTTTTCTCTGTCTACCTCATGTAAGTGAAATCATACACTGTTTGCTTTTCACTGTCTAGCTTAGTTCACTGACAAAATGCCTCTAGGTCCATCCATGTTGCAGATAACAGAATTTCTTCATTTTTTGGCTGTATAGTATTCCATTGTGTATATATACCACACCTTCATCCATTTGTCAGTTGATGGGCAAATAGATTGTTTCCTGTTCTTGGCTATTGTCAATAGCACTCAATAAGCATTAAGGTATATTTTCAGTTGCTATATTTATATAAGATCCAGGCATGTTCCATTAATGAATGTACTTTGAAGAAATGGGTAAATAAATGCAGATGTCAGGCAGATAAAGGTGTGGAGATAATGTGGGATTCTCAAATCCAAGACTCTACTTCATCATGGTGTACATGGATTGTGTTGATATTTTTAGAGTCAATAGGTTATCAGGATTTTCACCCTTCCACCACTAGCCTCTATGAGCGGTAGCTGTGATATTGCACCCTTCCCATGATTGTATATACCAGGCCCCAAAGAAAACGGGTGTGCACAGGTGTAAGTGGGCACACCTAGGTCTAGGAGGGAAGAAATAAATGGGCAGCATCACCCTGGGAGGAGAGGGAGCTCAACTGACAGTCTTCCTGCCAGCTGTTTTTTCCTTTTTACTACAAAAATCTTGTAAGGGAGATGCAAAGGAATCAAGAATCCTCTTTTAAGCTGCTATAACTGATGGTGAATGTACCTGAATTGGGACAGTTACAAAATAGTGTCATTGCCATTTTTGATGAACATGAGGGACATGTTACACTGATTCATAAGATAGTGGAGCAAAGAGTGGCCTTCGGGTCTATTGGAGGTTTACTATGTTCAACACAGCCAGGAGGAATGAGCATTCTAAGTGTAGCAAATGTGCCAGGCAAAGAAGCAAGAGGCCCTTTGGGGCTCAGATCTGTGGTAAGGCTGGAGATCAGGTGTGAGGAGCACTGTGGGAGGAGTCCTAGAAAGGAGTGGGAGTCAAAAAAGGCAGAATTTTAAAAAACATCAGCTTTACATTTTATTCCATGAAATCCACTATGGTAGTATGTAATAGAAAGCAATGCAGAGGAGTAGTCAAGGAGACCAAATAGTCGGTCCTTGGGCTGGTGGAGGTCCATGGTTCATGAGGCTCTGAACTTAGATAGCGCCTGGGTTGAGATGAGGGGAGAAACAGCACAAGTTGCTGTGATGCGAGACCCAGGCAGTGCAGAGCCAGGAGAGACAATCAGGAATGGTTCCTAATGGCTGGTCTGGACAGGCTGCCAGGGCTCTCCAGGCTTCAGGTGGGAAGAAGAATGCAGGTGGAGGGCCTCAATTTAAGGAAGGAATAGTAAGTTAGAGATGAGCTATGCCCACCAGAGGTAGCAAACTCCTGGGGCTCTTGGGTTGAATGAGATAATATGTCCCTGATGGAGAAGTGGGACAAGGCTGTGTGCCCAGCTCTGAGCTGGCGTCTGTTCATTCATTCCACACACAGGAGAACCAGTGAGGGTCTCTCAGATGGAAAAGAATCATCCCACAACTCAAATCTTTCTGAGGTGAGGCACATTTGTTAGCTTCCCAGCCCCAGGGAAAGCAAACTCCTGTCCTTTTCTCCCTGCATATAGTCCTTACCTGCTACCTAAGGCAAAGGACAGACAGCTCCTTCAATGGCAGCCATACAATTCAAGAAATCAGTAACTAAATTCCAGGGGCATACATGACCAGTGGACAACTGCCTTCTGGACACATCCACCTGGCTGCCCCCAAGCAGCTCAATTTGCCCAAATCCCTTGTAGAGTGGCTTTCAGTTTGAGTCTCAGAGAGTGACACTACTGGACCACACAGTGGCCTAGACTGGAAACCTGCCATCACACCTGACTCCATGCTCTCTACAAATCTCCCTGTTTTCCTTTTCAGTCTCTCACAGGTCCAGCTCCTTTGCTCTACACCATGCCTCCTCCCACTGCAGCCCCAGTGTCTCTGGTGCATTCCACAGCTCCCTGCATCCTGGTCTATCTCCATCCTCCGCTCAGCAGTCAAATGGACCTTTCTTGGTTTTTTGTTGTTGTTGTTGCTTGTTTGCTTAATTATTTTGTTGATGCTTTTTCAAAAGAAATTTGTGATTTTCATACAATATTGTTCATGTTTGTGTGGTTGTCATCCCCCCTTTTGACCCTCCTTTCTGTTTTGTACCCCTTAACCCCTACCCTACCCACCCTTCCCCTTCCCCCCCTCTGGTCACTCCAACTCCTCTCACTGCAAGCCATTGGTCCATGTTTGGCCCATTAGTCTTATCTTTTTCTGGAACTATGTCTTTTTCTCCTGAGTGCAGACTTGCACTCCCGGACAGCAACAGATCATGCTGCTTGGTTCTCCAGGAGTAACTGAGGGGGAAATCAGATCAAGCATATTAGGAACTTGTTGTAGGGCAAATACGTGGTGCGTTTCTCCAGAATCCTTTGGTATCTGTCACAGGTTGCTGGTTCTGTGCTGAACAGTTCTGCTGATGGTAGAGATGTTCTTTGCTGGGGACAGACTTCCCCAGGTGGTTGGTTCAGCTCTTCTCTCTCATGTTAGCAGTTCTGCAATGGGGCCATAGCCACATTGTTGTGACTTTCTTTCCCCATTGATTGATAAAGGAGAAGTCTCATTCATGTTACATGTACCTGTGGACCTGGAGTTTGGTTCCCAAGTCCCAGAGATAGTGCATGTAGAAATCTATGACAGATCACCTCAATCACTGGTTTCACCTTCTTTTTTCAGTGGTTCCTGAAACGCTGCTTGTCCCACCCAGGTGATGATGATATTCAGGGCCGTTATTACTTCCCTTCTCCATTATATCAGCAGCTGGAGAGACTACATTTTTCATTCCTAGTGTAGCTCTGATTGAAGTTGAAGTAAACCAGAGGGGGGATCCCTTCTCCCCAGCAGCCCCCAGCAGAGATTCCCAGTCCCCAACCCCTGCTCATGTGGAAGCAGAGGCCAGCTTCCCAGCCTGAGATCCCTGGACTCAAGACCCTGAGACCCCGAGATCCCGGTGGCATAGTACTCACCCTTGCCCCCACACCCACCAGTGGCCTAGGCCATGGCAGGGGGATGCTGGAGTTCTTCTCTAATGGCCTGTGCCTTTGGAAAGGAATTCAACTCCCACCTCCAGTGGACTTAGTTCAGGGCAGGCTTGGAAGGTGGAATTTACTAATCCCCTCTCCCAGCTCAGGACCCCCTGGTGTGCCCCACCCCCACCCCCAGACACTGAAAGGGTGGAGGTCAGGGCCTCCAGCCTGGAGACCCCTAGGCCCCAAGAGCCTGAGACCCCAGTTGTGCAGGATTTCCCCATTCCCTGCGGGGGTGGGGGGGCTCCTCAAAGAGCCAGGCCTTTACAGGGGGCCTCAGACCCTATCTCCAATCTGGCTTGGATTAGGGCTGAGCCTGAAAAGTGGGACCTACAAATCCTTTCTCCTAGCTCAGGATCCTGGGAGATCTGTTGAGCTTCCATCTCCCTCCCCTCCCCTCCAATTAAGGGAAGAGGCCAGGTTCCCCAATCTGAGACCCCTAGACCCTGTGACCCTAGTGGCATGAGACTTGCCCTGCGTGCATCCCTGCCAGCAGTCTTATCTGCAGTGGAGGTGTGTTGGTGGCTCTCTCCCAGGCCAAGCAGTCTGAGAGACTTTCAACTTTCTCCTCCAGCCCAGTTGGGCTTTCTTGTTTTTTACTGAGGTTAAATTAACATGATTACATTATAAGTTTCAGGTGTACAATAACAGTGATTCAATATTTGTGGCCGGGCACAGTGGCTCATGCCTGTAAGCTTCAGTCTATGAAGAGGCCAGGGCTAGGGATTGCAATTTGAGTCCCGCCTGGGGGCTTTAGCGAGACCTAGTTCCAAAAAAACTAGCTGGGCGTGATGGTGCACGCTTGTAATCCCAGCTACCTGGGAAGCTGAGGCTGGGCAATGAGAGCCTGCGGTTCCATGGGCAAAAATAGCAAGACCTAGTCTCAAAAAAAATTTTTTTTGTATATAATATTAAATGAATCTTATTAAGCCTAATGTTGATCATAACCATAGTTACCTTTTTTTTTTTTTTTTGTCCTCTAAGGAGACCTTTTCACATCTGCTCTCAGTAACTTTGAAATATATACTACTGTATCATTAGCTATAGACACCAGGCTGTATGTTATAGTTCCATGACTTATTAATTTTATAGCTGGAAGCCTGTACCTTTTACAACTCTTCAACTATTTCTTGTTTCTGTACCTATGAACTTGGATTTTTGTTGATTCTTTTTTTATTCCACATATAAGTGGGATTATACAATATCTGTCTTTGTTAGACTTATATCTTTCTAAAGAGCAAATTGAATCCTGTCACTTTCTGGCTTAAAACTCTCAGTGAGCCATAGCTTCCTTCAGAGTGAAGTTCAGACTCTTGCATAGAGTTTTTAAGTACCTCAGGATTACCAACTCTTGCCAGGCTCATTCCTGTACCCTTCCTCCCATATTCTATTCTCTCTCACCTTTCAAACTTCTTCTACTCTCTTAACAGTACAGGCTGTTAAGTCTTAGATTTCTTTTCTTCCACCTGTCTTTCTTAAGTCAACTCTTGGGGCAGCTTGCAGGTTCTGTATGCATGACATGATTTGCAAACTCTGCTGTTAGGGCCAGGCTGCCTGGTTCAAACCATGGCTCTGATACTTGATATTCTATGACTTTAGTATTACTTCTCTCATTCCTTCAGTTTTCCTATCTGTGAAATGGGACTATCATACCTCCCTCAGAGGTTGTTGTGAGGATTAAATTTACTAGGTCAGGGTACTAGTAAAAAGGTCCTATGTCTTCATCATTACATTTCTGTGCTTATTTCAGTGCTTCCTAAATGTCAACCTTTAACACTGCAGTGTTAGAAAACAAGAAAGCATAGACATTTTGCTAATTAGTAGTGGTTTTCTCTAGGCTGAGAAGTTTGGCTCTGTTTGTGTGTATCTTTTTCTTTTTCACAAGTTTTATGCACTAAACCTGTACTGTGTTTGAAACTTTGGAAAGGCAATATAATATTTTACATGAGCAATTAATAAAAAGAATCAGAATACAATCATTTCACAATATGGTTACAAGTATATGAACATGGGCATGGACAAAAAGGAAGAGGAAAAAAGAAAAATAATGTATATCAGAGCTGCAAGAGTGTGGGTAAATTCATTTTCCTTTAAAATGTACTGAAATTTTAGTATAATGTCATTTTCCTAAGTTGAGTAAATAACATGCTGACAAAGAATTGGGAGTTGTGGAGCATTTTGCCAATGATAGATGTGCTTCTTCACAAGAAAAGCACAATCCCAGCCTTTTTTATTGATGTAATAATCATACAGTATCAGCCATGTGGGGTGGGAGAATAAGGCAAAAGGGGTGAATGAAACAGAATTTATGCTTATGTCATTTAAACTTTAGGGGATGAGTCTGCTGACCAGTAGGTATCTGCTTGACCATCCAATATCGTAATCAAACCATACTCTTGAACCCTCTTCATAGTTCCAATCTTATCAACAAGGCATTCCACTGCTCGGTTTCTGGGGTGCAATGCAGAATAGTCATCTATCCATCAATAGCCCCCCCCACCACCACCCCATGTTCTCGATCACACCTCTTCAAGTGAAGTCTACTCATTTTCCCAGGGCAATCAAGCGTTCTGTATTTGTTTAACTGAAAAGGAGCCCTATGGTATTGGGTTACTACATTCTTTTAGATTGGATATCTGATTTGCTCTGACCTTGTACTGAGAAGCCAATTTGCATGTAATACAGCCAGTTAGACTCCGTAAATTCACATCTTAACAAATTAAAATCAAAAGAACACACATAAAGCAAAAGGGAACTTCCCCTATTAAAAGAAGGGAGGAGAAAGAGAGATAAAAGACAGAAAGGACACAGGATTCACTTTAATTTGTCACAATTTGGCATAGACTAGCTTTGCCAGCCTTATGCAATAGGACATGATGTTGCAGTGCATTACACTATACAGCTTAGCAGAATATTCACCGGCATGACTCATGTTGGCATAGGCTTTAGTTTTGCTTTATGTATTCTTTCACTAACTCAGTATTAACTTGTACTTAATTATGCCAACCATGCATGAAGAATGTGGAACTTTGAGTTTTAGTATCAAAATCTGGTTCAACCACTTTCTAATTGCACATGTGGAAAGCTGCTTAACATCTCTGAGCTTAGTTCTTCATCAGCAAAGAGAAGAGTCATTCCTACCTCAACAGGTTATTATTGTAAGGATTTAAGGAGATAATATTCATGAGGTTGGAAAACTCCTCAAAACGATCTTTGTCATCTTCATTATTACCACACATCATGTGTGCAGTTTCACAAGGTAGAGGAGAACTTATTCTAGGAAACCAACCACCCTCAGCTTAAGTGGTAATGGTGACCAGTGAGTGATCAGTTGGGAGGTGTTTGAAATGCTGGGAATTTCTAGATAACATTTCATAAAAGGAAGAACTTAGCCAAGACAAAGCTTTAGTTATCAGAAGTTCAATGCAAACAAATTCCGAGTCAAAAAGAAAATAAGCACAAAAACTGGAGAGCATTTGGTCAATAAACAAAACCCCAGCTATGGAGACTCTGTCAATAAAACTAGAAGTCAACATGAAAGTTCTGGGACTGGGCCTTAAAGAGGCAGGATCCAGCCACATGCAGACACCAATTCAACAGACACAGGAGCTACCACTCTCAGCTATCACTCTCAGCTATCAACTATCGTAGGGATGTGGTTCTAGAAACGATCCTCTGAAGCAGATTGTATACATCAGAGCATTTCCCTTCAGGAAACTTGACATTTATGTAGGTTTTGTTCCTAACCAAGGACACAGCTTCAAAAAATGTATAGGTAGGACCAGCAATTTGTTACAGAAACAGAAAAGAAGCAACTTTAGGCCTAAATGTGTGTGAAGTGGAAACCTGCAGCCATTCCTGACTTCTCCTTTAAGACACAGTTGAACACAATAAATAGTGTAAACTAAAATTCGTAATTACAGAGGTACCCCACTCCTAGTCTCAATTAAGAAACACAGGCTAAAGAGCAAAGGCGCAGATGGACTGACCTTGAAAAATGCTGCATCATTAACAACAAAAAGTTGTTTCTGAGCTTATCAGCAGCTTCAAAAAGGAAAGATTATGAGGTTACAGCATTACTAAGACAACCAGTTCGCAGAAGATAAGGCTGTAAATTATAGGCTACATTTTAACAACCCTCCTATCTTCCTCAATATGTGGGCAACATCAGATGGATCTATTAACCAGACATTTTCTGGACTTTCTAACAGTCCTTGAAAACATAAAATAAGTTATTTGCAGACTGCATAAATTTCTCATTGTGCAGCTCAGTGCATCTGAAGGCTGCCTCCTGGAGCCCCACACAGTGGAACATTTATGAACTATTTTATGACTGACTATTGAAAATATTTATACTAGTAAAAAACAAACAAGTGAACAAAACCCCACCAAATGATGGGGTTATCAGAAGTTCAATGCAAAAAAAGAGATTGATGGTTACTGAAGGGGAAGTGGAAGTGGGGAGGAGGATTGGAGGGAGGGAAAGGGGGTTGATAGGATGGTGGTGGATATGAAGCTCTATATACATTTGCCAAGGTATGAAGCTGCATTATAAAACCCTACTAATTAAAAAATACCTCAATTAAAAATTGCACACAAAATAGACAATATGCTAATTAAGATACATTAAGTAACTGTTGTTATAGCAATTGTCATGCTAATTATTTTTTTCATGCAGCAGATGGTGTTGCTATCAGCCACAAAGGAGGACAGAGAATTTTTGTCAGAGATGTAACACCACTAATTTTCTAAGTTTCTAGGAATGCAGTTAGAGAAATGTATTTATTTCACACCAAACGTTAACTGATTTCACACTAAACATTAACTGTTCACAAGATGGGGAATAGTTGTGGGAAGAACAAAGGGTCATTAGCGTTTAATTCCATTTACTCCTCATATTTAGGTTAGGGGAGTTTTTGTTACAAAATGGAAGGGATTTAGTTACAGGATCTAGCTACATGAAAAAGGTATTAGCAGAACAAACCTGGGTTCAGCTGCCTGTCACTACCAAAAAATTAAGCAGAGACAAGAATTAAAATCTATAAGTACTTTTACTTTTCAGATCACTGACCATTGAGCTGAGAGAATGGTGGGATAGTACTCCAAAAGATGGTTCTGCCATCTCCTCTCGAGCTTGCTTTCATAATGAGTTACAAAAAGATGGCAAGCCATTGCCCCCCAGAACTGCCTGTCACAGTTGATGTTCCTGGTATTCATTATGTTGGAGTCCCAGACCTGTTAACAGTTCTTCAGTTATCTTGATGCTAATGCATCAAGTTATGTCAATGTCCTATACTCATTTGAGCATCTTTGGGGCAGGAATCTCTGTTTACAGAAAGAGTTTCAGTTTAAAGAAAACTGAAGGTCACTAGCCACACTGTATACATGCACCCTCTGCTTCCTACATTAGGTATGGTGCCCTTCCCTTCTTCCCTAGTCCCCTATCAATAGCATTTATACCACATATTCTCCTTATAGGGTAAATGAGTTGGTCAGGCTTTTCCCTCTGTTAGCCTCTATGGCCAGCACCTGTGACATAGTGCCTTCCCCATGGTTGTGGACACCTGGCCCAGTGAGTGTGTGCATGTATGAGTGGGCTCACCTGGGCCTGGGGGAAAACAGTAAAATGGCAGCATCACCCCAGATGAGAGAGCACCGTTATGAGAGGCTAGACAAAGAGCATGAAGATTCCTAGGAGGTTGGGGGGCCTGCCCGCCTCCTGGCTCCCTAGCCCCCACCGCTGCCACCCTGGCCCAAACCTACTATCTAGTGTGTCTGTGTAACTGCTAAACCAATAAATAGCCTACCCAGATTGGTGAGTTTGTACTACAATTGGTGTCATGAACAAATGGTTGCACTACACACCCTCTGTTGTATGACTATTTTGAAAACATTTTGAACTTTTCAAAATAATCAAGTTGGTGTCTATTGAAATCAACCCCGGGTAATGAGATTGAGACAAGGAGATTCACTTTTCCCATCTGGAACACTCTGGGGAAATCTTTCCTTAGAATAAAATGCTTTGAACTGTACAGGGTGGGGGGCGAGGAATGCCTGCACTAAGAGTTGGTAAAGACTAATTATGCACACGTGTGGATACAATAGCTGTTAACAAGGTGAAACTAGCTGAAAATAAAAAACCAAAACCAAAATATTGACTGATGAAAACCCGTCAGACATCATTTCTTCATTATTATTTTCAGGTAGTGTTTCCTTAACTGGAACCCAGTCCACTACATTTCATGTGCTACTAATTTCATTCATAGATCTAATGAAACTTTTTAAGCAACACACTTCATAAAACTGGTACTTTAACTTGTTGATTAGTCAGTGGTTATCAAATATGCAGAGAGCTTGTATAATATATCTAGTGAAATAGATATTAAATACATACATCAATTTCAACTTTTCTCCCCATTTGGGAAAAAAAAAATATTGGAGAAAAATTCTTTTTTTTGACGGTACATGGTGGCTTGTGCCTGTAAGCTTCAGCCTATGAAGCAGCTGGGGCTAGGGATCGCGGTTCAAGTCCTGCCTGGGGCCCATAGTGAGCCCTAGTTCCAAAAAAAAAAAAAAAATAGCTGGGCGTGGTGGTGCGCGCCTGTAATCCCAGCTACCTGGGAAGCTGAGGCTGGGGGATTGCTTGAGTCTGTGGTACCCCAGGCAACGAGAGCCTGCGGTTCCACAGGCAAAAATAGCGAGACCTAGTCTCAAAAAAAAAAAAATTTTTTTTTTAAATTTTTAAACATTTTTTGTGGGAAGAAAGCAAGTTACATACAGATAGGTATACATTACAATACCATAATTACAAAATTATAACCATGCAAAATAATATATTATTTACTGATGTGTGATTTAAAAGTTACAAATACCACAGTAATGACAAACATCGAATCCAGTGTACTGATAATTATTTCCTGGAATGTATGATTGGGAATAGGATAGAAGAGATATCCAGAGACAATGTCAGCTATCTCTGTGATGGCTGTTTTTTTTTTAAATTGTGCATATACATGTGTATTTATATTTATATTTATATTACATTATTGTGTACCCCAAGGCTTTCCTCTTCCCTAATACTGTTAACCATCCTACTCTTTTGTGCCCTTTGCCTCCCCCACCTTCTTCCCCCTCCTCCTCTCTCTTGTTCAGTCTCATTGGTTGTTTCTAATTTTTCTTATTCGTTTGTTTGTTTTTCCTTATATCCATTATATCAGTGAGACCATCCTGTATTTCTCTTTTTCTTTTTGGCTTATTTCTGCTAATATGAGTCCTTTTAGTTCCATCCATCTTGCTGCAAATGACACATGTTTGTCTGCCTTGATTGATATGTAGTATTCCATTGTGTACATATACGACATGTTTTTCAGTCAATCATCAGTTTTGGGGCAAATCTTGTTTCCAAATCTTGGCAATTGTAAACAGAGCTGTAATAAACATGCACGTACAGGTATCCTTTTGAATTAGTGTTTTCAAGTCCTCTGGGTAGATTCCCAGCAGTTGGATTGCTGGGTGGAATGGTAATTCCACTTTCAATTGTTGAGAGTCCTCCACACAGTCTTCCATAGTGGCTGGGCCAGTTTGCACTCCCACCAACAGTGTAAGAGAGTTCCTTTTTCTCCACATCTGCGCCAACACTTGTTGTTGTCCATTTTATTTATATGGGTCATTCTTACTGGTGTAAGATGGTATCTCAGTGTGATTTTAATTTGTATTTCCCTGATTATTAGTGATGTAGAGCATTCTTTCATATGCCTATTAGCCATCTGTATCTCCTCTTGGTGAAGTGTCTTTTTAGTTCTTCTTCCCATTTTTTGATTGGGTTTTTTTGCTTTGTTTTTGTTAAACTGTAGGAGCTTTTTGTGGATCTTTGTTATCAGTCCCTTGTCACTTGTCTGAAGGGCAAAAATTTTCTCCCAGTCAGTTGGATTTCTTTTTGTTTTGTTTATTGTCTCTTTTGCTGAACAGAAACTTTTTAGTTTTATATAGTCCCAGCTGTTTATGTTCTCCTTCATTTTTTTGCCAGCCATATTTGTTTCCTAAAATTGATTTCTGAGGTGAAATTCATGAAGGGTTTTGCCCAGGTTTTCTTCTATGTATTTTATGGTTGCAGGTCTCACTTCTAGGTCCTTTATCCATTTTGAGTTAATTTTTGTACAGGGTGTGAGGGTGTTATCCTGGTCCATTTTTTCACAAGATTTGATCCAGTTTTCCCAGCACCATTTACTGAAGAGGCTATCCTTGTTCCAGGGTATGTTTTTTGCCCCTTTGTCAAAGATATATGTGTGGTTTTATTTCTGGATATTCAATTCTGATCCATTGGTTTGTTTGTCTGTTTTTGTACCAGTACCATGCTGTTTTAAGTATTACAGCTTTGTAGTATAGTTTGAAGTCTGGAATAGTAATACCTCCACTCTCGCCTCTGTTTGTCAAAAGGATTTTGACTATTCAGGATCTTTTGTTGTTCCATATGAATTTCAGTAATTTTTGTTCTATCTCTTTTAAATATGTCATTGGAATCTTTATTGTAATTACATTGAATCTTCACTCCCCCTACCCACAGCCACCAATCATATGAGCAGCCTGCACCTTCTTGCCTCTGCTGCCCTCTAGTGGTGTCAGAGAAGAGAAAACAGGGAAGAGAGAAAACAGATGGAAATCCAAGAGAGCAAAAAGCTCATGCTCTTTGTGAAATGCCTGAAATTTATCATACCCCCAACAAACTGTAGTCATAAATGCAATTTAGACCACCAGAAAGAATACTCATTGATTCATGGTGGTTAAATGCTGTCCTTCTGAAACAAAAGGTCCCTGTGGTGGCAAAATAACAACCATAAAGTCACTATATTTTGCTTGAAAGTGTGGACTTGGTGTCCCCAAAATTGTTAGATAGGCTGTTCTCAATACTCCCAACCAGAGTAACCCTCTTCCCACCCATGTCACATTTGTTTGGGAATCAAGGATTACAGAAACCCTGTGTTTGGGAAGAAACTGTTGCTATTAAAGAATGCAGATTATTTTTTAAGTGAAAAGCAATATAGGACTTAGTTTTTTGTTCTTTGTCCTTTTTCCAAATTGGAGGGACAAGTATTACTTTTCCTTTTCTAATTTTTTTTTTATTTTTGCTGTTTACATATTTACGCTTTTGTGTATGTGTGTGTATAATGTATATTATATCATTGCAGTTCCCAGGGCTCAGGCCTATCACCATGAACCTTTGTCTTATCTTTTTGTGCTCATCCCTTCCCTGATTTCTACCTCCTCCCTACCCCCACCCCTTCCCTAGCTGCTTGCCCCAGTTCTGTTGTCTGCTTATTTTGACATTTTCTTGTCCTTTTGTTTATTATTCCTATTCCTATATCCCATCTACCAGTGAGACCATATGGTTTCTGTCTTTTTCTTTATGACTTATTTCTGCCAATATGATTTCCTCTAGGTCCATCCATGTTATCACAAATGCTTCATATTTGTCAATTTTGATTGCAGTATAATATTGCACTGTGTAAATATACTACATTGTTTTCAACCATTCATCAGTTTTGGGGCATTTGACTTGTTTCCATATCCTGGCAATGGTAAATAGTGCTGTGATAAACATACGAGTACAAGTGTCCTTTTGAATTAGTGTTTTTATATCCTTTGGGTAGATTCCCAGTAGTGGGATTACTGGATCAAATGGTAACTACATTTTCAGTAGTTTGAGGGTCCTCTGCACAGCCTAGTGACTGGACCAGTTTATCATCCCATCAGCAATGTAAGAGTGTTCCTTTCTCTCTGCATCTGCTCTAGCATTTGTTGCTGCCCATTTTTCTTTTGGATTTTTTTTTTTAAATATAGGTAATTCTTAGTGGTGTAAGATGGTATCTCAGTGTGTTCTTTCATTTGCATTTTCTTGATTGTTAATGATGCTGAGCATTTTTTTCATATTCCTCTTAGCCATTTGTATTTCCCCTTTGGAGAATTGTTTTTTTAGTTCTTCCCATATTTTAAGTGGACTTTTTGTCTTGTTTGTGTTAAGTTTTGTGAGTTCTTTGTGAATTTTTGCTGTCAGACCCTTGTCACTTGTATATAGGGCAAAAATTTTCTCCCATTTGGTTGAATTTTTTTGTTTCGGTTATTGTCTCTTTTGCTATACAGAAACTTTTTAATTTGATGTAGTCCCAGATGTTTACATAACTTTTCTTTTAGCATATGTAGGTGTGTCCTAAAAGGGGTTTCTGAAGTGTAAGTCCTGGAATGTTTCGCCCAAATTTTCCTCTATGTATTTTATGGTTTCAGGTCTTATATCCAATTTTTTTATTCATTTGAGTTGGGTTTTGTACATGGGGTGAGGGAGTTGTCCTGGTTCATTTTTCACATTTAGTACTCCAGCTTTTCCAGCACCATTTATTAAAGAGGCTATCTTTGTTCCAATGTTTGTTTTTTGCCCCTTTGACAAAAATTATTTGTGGCTTTAGATATGTGGCTTTATTTCTGGGCACTCAATTCTGTTCCATTGGTCTGATTGTCTTTTTTTGTACCAGTACCATGCTGTTTTAATTATTATGACTTTGCAGTATAATTTGAAGTCTGGGAATGTTATATCTCTATTTTTATTTTCTCTTCTTTTGGTCAGAAGGGTTTTGGATATTCATGGTCTTTTGTTGTTCCAGATAAATTTCAGCAATTGTTCTAACTCTTTAAAAAATGTCATTGGAAATTTGAATTGAATCTGTAGATTGCTTTTGGTAAGATGGCCCTTTTGATAATGTTAATTCTTCCAATTCATGAGCAGGCGATATCTTTCCATTTTTTAATGTTATCTTCTGTTCCTTTTATAAATGTTTCATAATTTTTGTTGTATAAACCTTTCACTTCTTCTGCTAGGTTTATTCCCAAGTATTTACTTTTCCTTGGTGTGATGGTAAATGAAGTGGGTTTTTTAATTTCTTCTTCTTCTGACTGATTTTTTTGTATATAAGAATGCCACTGATTTTTGTGTGTTGATTTTGTGTCCAGCTACCTTCCTGAACTGGTTTATTATTTCAACTAATTATTCTGTGGATTTTTTTGGGTTCTCTACATAAAGTATCATATCATTGTATATAATGAAAGCCTTATTTCTTCTTTCCCTCTTTGTATTCCTTTTATGTCTTTCTCTTGCTTTGTTTCCCTAGCTAGAACTTCCAATACTATTTTGAAAAGTAGTGTTGAGAGTGGCAGATCTTAATTGAAATGATTTCAATTTCAAAAAAATACTCTTTTTTTGGCATTATTGATTTCTAGTTTTATGCTTTTATGATCAGAGAAAAATGTTGGTATTATTTTAATCTTTGTGTATTTATCCAAGTTTGCCTTAAGGCCTAATGTATGGGCAATTTAGGAGAATGATCCATGTGCGTTTGAAAAGAAAGTATATTCTTTTCATTGGGGATGGAGTGTCCTATTAGGTCCATTTGGTCTAGGTCTTACTTTAAAATCTTTGTCTCCTTATGTAGTTTCTGTTTTTTTTGAGATGTTTTTTGGTGAGAGTGGAGTGTTAAAGTCATATACCACATACGTTTTTCACCAATGTTCTGTTCACTTTCAGTTCTGCTGGTAGATGTCTTAAGAGTTTTGGTGTGCCCTTGTTTGGTAAATATATGTTAATAATTGTAATGTCTTTCTGGTGAATTAACCCCTTATCATTTTCTAGTGACCTTCTTGTCCTTTGTCACTTTTCTTAATTTGAAGTCTACTTTATGTATTATAAGAATGGCTACCCCTGCCTTTTTGAGGCCATTTCCTTGAAAGATTGTTTTCCAACCCTTTACTTTTAGTCTGTTCTTATCTTTGGGGTTCAGATGTGTTTCCTGGAGGCAGAAGAATGTTTGGTTCTGTTTTTGGATACAATTTGTATCCTATGTCTTTTAATTGCTGAGTTTAGATCATTAACATTGACTGATTATTGATAAATTGAGAGTCTGAAGCTAGTGTTTTGGTGGTCATTTTGGAGTTCTATTTACTTCCTTGTGTTTTTTTTTTCCTGTTTCTTCTTCTTTTCTCTTTGATCTTAAGGCTTCTTGTAGTATTTCTTGGAGTAGGGGTTTAGTGGTGGCAAATTTCTGAAAACTTTGCTTGTCTATGAAGGTTCTTAGTTTTCCATTGTAATAGAAGGAGATCTTCACAGGATAGATTATTCTTTGGAGGGGCTGGCATTTATTTTCTTGGAGTTTTTGGATATGTGACTCTGGTCTCTTCTTGCCTGAAGTATCTTTTCAGAGATGTCTAAGGTCAGTCTGATAGGATTGCCTTTATATATTATCTGTTTCCTTTCTCTAATCAGTTTCATTATTTTTTTTCTCCGTTAACTCTTGGAAGTTTTATGATTATGTATCTTGCTATGTTTTTTCTTTCATCAAAATAGTTTGGTGTTCTTCTGGCTTCCTGTATATCTATTTTCATTTCTCTCTTCAGGTCAGGGAAGTTCTCCTCCATTGTTTCTTTAAACAGAATCTCAGTCCCCTTGACTCTATTCTCCTTCTGGGATTCCAATTACTCTTATAGTTCCTTTCTGTAAGGAATCTAAAAGATCTCCGAGTTTCCCTTCAGTCTTCTTCCTTTGTATTTCTCTTTCTTTTTGGATCTTTTAATTTAGTGTCTTTGAGATTACTGATCCATTCTTCTATTTCTTTTAATCTATTTTCATGAATTTTTCCCCTGCATTTTTAATCTCCTCTAGTGCTCTTTTTTATCCTGGGTTTCTATCTACCTATTTCTCAGGGATTCAATCTCTTTCTTCAGTTCTTCAATTGTGCTATCCAACTTAATACTTTTATCTTTATATATTTCTAACCCTTCACGCATTTTTGTCATGTTGAATTTGAGCTCTTCTCTTAACTCTTTGAATGCCTTTGTCATCCTGAGTTTGATTTCCTTCTCTGACATTTCTTCTAAGTCATCATTATTGGGTTCTGGGGATTGCCTATCCTATGGTGGTTAATTAGTGTCTAGAGGACTTGATTGAATGTTTGCAGTTTTTCTTCTTCCTCTTGTTTATTTTTGGATTTATCATTGCAATGGGCCGCTATGGCATTTATATAGGTTGGCATGATTATCAGAGTATTTTGCAAGGTTGTGATTACTTCTGTCTTGTGCCTGTGTTGCTGTGGTTGCTAGCTTCCTTGCTTCCGTTCCTGTTTTTCTGTGTTCCCTTGAATGTATTTCCCCATGAATGCTTTTTGGCTAGTAATGGAGCTCAGGTTTTTATTTACTTTTATCATTATTATTATTATTATTATTATTATTATTATTATTATTATTATTATCTGTCCCCTTTTGTCAGCTGTGTGTTCTCAGTCTGTGTTGCAGTTTTCTTTAGTTTCTTTATCTTTGCTGTGATAGTGTCCTGGGCTTGTGGCAAGAAGTCAAGTCCCCATGCTCACCTGAGGGGAGATGGGCAACTTGGAGATCCTGGGAAGAATTCCCTTTTTATAATATAGAAGAATGTAATTTGGGGAGGACCATCCAGATTTCCAGATATGGGTTTATCAGTGAAATGTCCTCCCTTTCTGAGAAACTCATCCTTTTGCATTCAGAGTATAAGTATAAAGTCATCCCCTCCTTGTTATGAGATGTTTCTCTCTGTGACACCCCAGGTCTCTTAGCACAGGATAAATATCCCTGGTTAACCCCTTTTAATTTACAATTGATAGTTATGAAATTTTTATATATGTGCAATATATAATTTTGAATCCTTCACCTACTAATCTGTCTGATGCTACTTTGTTCATTTGTCCAGCCTCAGAAGAACCGAGATCAGCTGGGCACAGTGGCTTGTGCCTGTAAGCTTCAGCCTCTGAAGTGGCCGGGGCTAGGGATCATGGTTCGAGTCCTGCCTGGGGCCCTTAGCGAGACCTGAAACAGGGTATAAAGAAGACTTTCTGACTTTACTTAACTGGATACACCTATCTGCCTGCTTCTCTCTACAAAGCAGGCTACACACTCTTCATTAGCATTTTCACTGATCACCTTTACCATTGATATGCAAACATCAGCTACCAGCTTCTCTCTGCTTTCTTTCCCTCTTTCAGACCTAAAAAGAAAAACTTTAAAACACAGTTTAAACTTTCCACTCGTGGGTTCTTACCACCATCCCCAG